>BDDC01000633.1:28367-50929 GCA_001662425.1 Chlamydomonas sphaeroides
GTTGTGCGCATGGGGCGCGAAGGCTCGTGGGGGCGTGGGGGCCATTGGGGGCAGCACGGGCCGCGGTGCACTGCTGCATACGGGCAGTACCCTGGGCGGCCGTGCGGAGGGAGCCCAAGGCGAGCGGCCGGCGGATGGCGCTGCTGCGCCTCTCCTTGCGGCGGGCACATTGCCTGAGGCCGGGCGGGGCGCCGCGGCCGCCCTCCGGGGGCGCTCTCACTTGCAAACATGTCAAAGCCCTCGGCGGAGCGGTTGGCCGTGGGCGGGTAGGCGGCTGCGACGACGCCGTTGGGCGCCAGCTGCAACTGCACGAAGATGGAGGGCGGCAGCTGCGGGGGCGGGGGCGAGGGGGAGGGGCAGGGGGAGGGGATGAGCGTGTGTGGGTTTTGAGGTGGGGCGAGGGGAGGGGGAGGCGCTGCGGAGGCAATGGCCCAGGGCGCGCGCTGGCGGGGTCATCGCTGGTGCGAAAAGCAGCGAGGGGTACAGGCGGGGCGCTGCAGCGGCGGCTCGCGGCGGCGGCGGCAAGAGCCGCGGACGCCCGCCGCTGCGCCACGCCGGCATGTGCCCGCCAGTACCGCCCGCCTGACGCTAACTGGCAGGCGACCACTGCTGCGTGGCAGAGCTGCCGGAGGCGCCGGCTGCCACACGGCGTATCGCGGCTGTCGCCCCGGCCGCGCTGGCGCGCCCCTTTCCCCCAAGCATAGCAAACCCCCCGCGCTCAGCCCCGGCAACCCCCCCTCGCACGCCACGCGGCCCCCGGGGCGCCACCTTGATCTCCTCCAGCATGGCGGGCGCCAGCCCCATGAACAGCGGCCGTACGGACCCGTACTCCGGATTGTACGACACGAGCGCCTCCAGCAGCGCCACGGGCGCCAGCACGGTGCCCAGCTGCTGCGCTGCGGCCGAGGACACGTCCTGCGCCAGCGTGGTGGCTCGGAGCTGGCGTGTGCGTTTGCCGGGGGTTGGGGTCACGGGGGAGGGCACACGGGCGGCACGGGGGGAGGGAGGCGTGGGTGCGGGTGGGGGGGGCGGCGCTCGGGGGGCCGTGGGGCCGTCAGCGGGCATGGGGCTGACAGTAGCACTCCGTCCCGGGCCCAGCACGAAACTCTTCGCGCCCCGGCGCGCCAACGTGCTGCCAGTGGTCTTGGGGCTGCCGGCGCGGGAGCCTGGGGCGCGGCCCGGGCGGCGCCGGCGTCGGCGCTGTAGTGGACGAGGGCCCCGCCCCGCACCCACACGCACCTTAGCAGCGTCCAGGCTGGACTCGTACAAGCTCGTAACCGCCCATATGCCTAGGCCTAGCACCAGGCCCAGCGCGAGCATCGGGAAAACAACGACGCCCGGGTAAGCGCGGACGATGCGCCCGACCGTCTGCGTACCGGCGGGCGGCGGGCAGGGGGTGAGCAGGGGTTGGTTAGCGCGGATATGCGGGAGGGGAAGGGTGTGCGCTGGTCCCCCGACGGCTGGGCTAGGGGCCTCTGAGGAGGGCATCTGCGACGCAGTCCTCTGCGCCGAGCGGCTTAAGCGGCATGACAGTGGCATTGATGCAGTGTGACAGCGCACCGATGCACGATGCTATGTTGGCATTGAAGCAACAGCACCGTACCGTAAGTTTATTCTGTGCACGGGCGAGCAGGTCCGCGCAGCACTTTGCGCACGTAGAGGCCTTGGGCTCGCCCTGCGACTGGCCCTCGATGTCATGTCTGAGCACTGTCATCGTCTACTGTCCTGGATACCCCTCATGGCTGCCGAAACGCGTGTGCTGCACGGCGCATGCTGTCGGCCTGAGCAGCAACGACAGCAGTCAATTACTCTGCCATGCACAGATATAAAATATTGCTGTGATGTCGTCTAAATTGACGCTTTTGATTCCTCGGCGTTGGTTGGCCCGCCTCCAGACTTAAGCCGCTCTGCGTTACACAGCGAACAATGATAACTAGCGCAGTGATGGTTCAGGCATAGTAGTTGCTCTGTTGCGTTTGTGATGGGTAGTACGTCGCAAGGGTGTGAGCTGTGTCTTCCCCGTGCATCCCCGAGCTCGACAGCGGGCCTACCTAAGCGCAATGGGCCGAGAACCAGCCCTCAGAAGCGAGGCCAGGTGTCACCACCACTGTGGTCGCTCGGCACACCCAGCACTTGTCAGTGAAATCAGCGCCAAGTAAGGAATCGCGTTACGGGTGAGGCACGGGGCTCCCGCCGCGCCCCTGCCGCGGCCCCGTCGACACGGAGGCCACGGGGCGGCCTAGATGTGCGTCCGGAGGCCCCCGCCAGTCCCTGTGCGGCCGGTAAAAAAAAGTAGGACCCTTCGAGGGTCAAACTCGAGACCTGAAGATCTGCAGTCAACTGCTTTACCACTGATCTAAAACTCCCCAATAAGTTCCGCTAGCAATCGGTGGAATATACATGTTTGGCTGGATAACGCGCCGTTACGCGCTCAGGTATGCCGCACAGCCGCACTCCTGTCTTCGGCCTTGTGGCCTGCCTGCCGTCACCTTTCATCCCAGACTACGCAGGAGATATCAATGAATTCACGTTTTCGCAGGTTACAGATACTCCTTTTGTGACTTCGTTCTAGTTTATCATAATATATGAAATTACCAGACCAAGTCCCCCAAATGGCGTTACACGCGACAAAACACGGGCCGCTGCCGCGTGGGTACGCGGGCCCTCACGGCTTTCGCTGGGTATCTCAGTTCACGTAAGGACTGGCCGTCCGACCGAGAGTGCGAGGCGGTGGTGGCAGTGTCTGACTGCAGGATGTGGGAGGTCACGGGAATAGAGGCTCAGGACATGGGGCCCGCAGACTGTGGATGCCTCCCCTTGTAACAGATCTTTTTTTTGCGTGGCCGAGCAGGCTCGGGTGCTCCTCTCGCCCTCTGTTCCCCGCCCGGCCGGCCGCGGGGGGCGCTATACATGGTAAAAACATTAACAACGAAGCCAAACCCCTGAACCTGCGAGGTGAGCGCTGCGCGAAGTGTCTGCGGCCTTGCGGACTGCCGCCCAGCTGGGGCCTACTCCGCTGGGTGTGCAGCCAGCCCGCCCCGCCCCAACTCCCAGCCATCCCCAGCCCATCGCTCCGCTTCCCGCTCGCATCAGGCCGGCGCGCTGCTCCACTGTCCACAGGCCTTGCCGCGCCATGGCGGCTCACCGGCCCCTGTCCGCCTGGGCTAGCGTGGCCTTTGGCTGTAGAGAGGAGAGTACGAGGACGCGCCAGACAGTACGTTACACGGCGCCAACCAGAGCGTGGGCCGAGCCAGTGGAACTCGGGCGCCAGGACAGCCTCGAGCACTGGCCCGACTGTAGCCCACTGGCTGTCGCCCACTGGCGTGGCACGGCAGTGGGCCCTGCATGCGGGGCCTCCGCACCCACCCAGCGCTGCTGCACAGCATTGCCTGGAAGCCCCTGGAAGCCTCTGGAAGCCCCTGGAAGCCCCTGGAAGCCCCTGAAATGCACCATGGTGGTCGTCAGGGACGTATGCCGGGCATGGGCTTGCAAGGCGGCGGCCGTTTGCAGAGGCGGCGGGTGCGGCAGGTGCTACGCGTTCGTGCGGGGATGTGCCTATTGTTCCCTGTGACAGCAGGTGGCGTTGGGAGGCAGGCGGCACGTGGCTGGGTGGCTGGGTGGCTGGGTGGCTGGGTGGCTGGGTGGCTGGGTGGCTGGGTGGCTGGGTGGCGACGTGTTGCCGGGCTGCCCGGCAACAAGGGGCGGTGGATGGAGCGGTGGGGCGTCTTGCTGTTGCACGCCGTTACATGTAGCACAGTGAGTTGTGATATTCCCTGCCGCACGTGTCTTGATGTACAACTCGCACCCTCACGCAACAGGTCAGGAACTTATTAGAATAGTGTACAGTTAGTTGGTGTGAACGTACATCATGCCCGGCGAGCCAACAGCGACCAATAACCAACACACACTGGCACACGCCGGTGGGTACTGCCCACTATTCCTAGCACGGACACACGCCCTGTACGGCACCATCCACTCCACTCGTTCTGCGGCCCTCCGCTGCAGCAGTCCTCTACAGCCTACACGCTCCTGGCCTGCCGCTCGGGCGGCTGTGCGCCGCCCTTGACCGCCACGCGGCGCGGCTGCGGCTTAGGCAGCTGGCGTCGCGGGATGGTGACCGTCAGCACGCCCCGCTCCAGCACCGCCTGCACGCCCTCCTCCTCGGCGTCCTCGGGCAGGCCGAAGGAGCGGCGGAAGGTGTAGCTCACAGTGGGCTCAGCGTCGGACTCATCAGTGGAGCTTCCGCCGGACGACGACGTCACGGAGGGGGCGTCAGAGAATGCCGTCTCCAGCTTGGGCTTGGCGGCGGCGGCGGCGGCAGGACGCTTGGTGGCGGCGGCGCGCTTGCGGCTGCCTGCGATGGTGAGGATGCGCTCCGGGCTGATCTCCACGGTCACATCGTCCTCGGCCATGCCTGCAGGGGTTGGCGGCAGGTGGGGAGGGAAGAGGTTAAGCAGTGCGCTACCCGGGCCCCAATGAGGTTCGGCCGGGACTGCACGGGCTGTGAGCGCTGCGACCGTGAACGCATCGTTGGCGCGCCAGGGGCCTGCTGATGAGGCAAGGCTCCCGCTTGAGGCTGCCCTGGCGCGAAATCGCCCCCGCTGACCCTGGCTACGGGCATGGCTTTGGATGACACGGAGCTGGCTACGGAGCCCAAGGTCAACTGTTCATCCCCATTCATTCTTACTCAACAAAGCGTCAACTGTTCCCCAACACCCTACTAGAAGCCCTCTGGCCAACGGTCAGAGGCCTCAGTCCCCGCCCTACCCGGGCAGTCGGACTGCAGCTCGTAGCGGTCGTCGTGGGTTGCGATGTTGATGGCGTGGGCCGCCGAGGACGTGCTCTCGCGCAGCCACTCCGACGCCAGCATCGAGTCGAGCATGCCGAGGCCGAGCCCCATCATGGGCGAGCGGTACATGGGGACCGTCCTGCAGGCGCCTCGGCTGTAGGGTCGCATGTAGAAGGCCTGGGGCTGGATGGACTGCCGCGAGCGGGGCGCCATGTGCACAAGCATGCGCCCGGATGCGGCACGACCGCTGGCCTGTGCAGGCGTGACTGAGCGCGCAGACGTGGAAGCGCGGCTCATGGTAGTAGCGAGGGCCATTGTGGGAGAGGGTGGAAGTCTAACTTGCTAGGAGTATGGTTGTGGGATGGATGGTCGCGAAGTATGTCAGAGAGAGGACGTGGAGCAACTTGGCAGGAGTGTAGCTCTTTCTGGTGAGTTCTGAGTTGGGTTCTGTGATGGTCAAGTTGCGCGACGGCGTTGAAGTACCAGGGCGGGCGCCTCTCGCTATGCGTGCCAGGGCGTGCCGTACTTGCCGCCACCTTCGCGCAGGACGGCCTTCGCGGCCACGACCATTCCAGCATCATCCAGAAGCCTGTAGTTGTAGAACCTGCCAGCACACGGACCTTCCGTTGTGCAATGGCGGGGCGTGCGGCGTGTCGCTTGACGACGTCCCTGTCACGCGGCATCTCGCCCAGCCCAGCCCATTACCCTAGCCCCTCAGCGCCTTATTTGCGCGCCTCAACTCAGGGCTTGCTAGCAGAGCCACTGATCCGCCCGCGCGATCGGCAACAGGCAGGCATGACCTTGCCCTGCCTTGCTGGCGGGCACCGGGAGGCGCTACCGTTGCTGCTTATTTAACCTACAGCGACGCCAACAGACAGCCGTGTTACGTTTTGAACCTGCGTACCCGAGGCAGCATCGAGACTTCCCTGCGGCAGCAAGCGGCTGCTGCTGTTGCAGAGCGCAGAAAGCCTCCTGGCACCCGCCACATGCGCTAGCCGCACAGGCGCGTAGCCGGGCCGCGCCTGGTCGTGACGGCTGCTGGCAACACCAGCGACCCGCCAGCCACGCCTCACACACTCATCCGGCCGCAGGAGCCGCCTGCTGCCGCCTGGCCGCTAGCACGCCTGCGATGCAAGGCTGGCGTCTGGTTGCGCCACCACGCGCGCTGCGCCCTGCGCCCTCGCTCGTCCTGCACCGCAACCCCTTTCACAAAAATGCTCACGCTGCTCATGCCACGCCTGCGGCCGCCCGTAAACTCGGCATCGCAATGAAAGCAATGGTGCTACACACCGTGTAGGGTACAGGCAGCCCCTGCTAGCTGCGCAGCGCCGCGCCACGCAGCCGCCGCAGCCGCCGCAAGCGGCGCAGTTTTGCCAACAGCGTCGCAAGACAGCGACCGCTGCCTGGGCCGGGTATGGTACAAGAGGGCGGGCCCGGCCGACGCCCCCTCAGCGTTCCCGCTCGCGTCGACGCTCCCGCTAAGCCCCTCGGCCGTGCCAGCCCGAGTGCCAGGATGCCCGCGATCACGAGGCGCGCCCTGGTAGGCGCTCCGCCAGGGTGCTCACTGCCAGGCTCACGACGCGGGCGGGCCGCGGGCAGGTTCCCGGGCACCTGTCTTCACAGTGCGCTCAAAAGCCACATCCACACGCTTGCAGCGATGGCAGCTCTCGCTGCTTTGCAGCTCCTCGTGCGACCTCAGCATCCCAGGCTCCTCCGCGCCTCGGCCTCTTCCGCCGGCGCACGGCGGCCCCACGCGGCCTCACTCCACCAGCGCCAGCGCGTGCCAGCCGCCCAGCGCCAAGGCCTGCGGGACACACGTGGGGGGCTCTGCTCAACCACAACCGACCAACCACAGCCGACCACTTGGGCCTTGGCCCCCGCCGGCCCCTGGACCCCACCGCCCCACGCCGCCTCACCCGCACGCGGCCGTCCAGGCCGTCCAGCTGCCGCGGGTTGCGACCGCCGAAGCCCGCCCACTCCCAGCGCACGTCGTCCTCCGCCGCCGGCCCCCCCTCGCCAAAGGCGGTGCCCGGGTGGCGGCGCACCACGCTGTCCGCGTGGTGGCGGTCAAGCAGGCGGCCCCACACCCAGGCCTGGCCGCCGCCCGTCACCACGCCGCTGCGGGAGGGAGGCAGCGGGGGCGGCCGAGCATGGGCATGCCAGGGTGGGGTTGGGGTTGGGGCGGGGGCCCTCCACATGCTTGTGGCTTCCAAGGGGTACCGGCAGGCGCGTGCGCCCACGGCGCGGGCGCTCCGCGCACGGGCCCCGGCCCCTTGCCGAAGGACGTGCGTGGTCGCCACGGCCCCTTGCCGAAGGACGTGCGTGGTCGCCACGGCCCCTTGCCGAAGGACGTGCATGGTTGCCACGGCCCCTTGCCGAAGGACATGCGTGGTCGCCACGGCCCCTTGCCGAAGGACGTGCGTGGTCGCCACGGCCCCTTGCCGAAGGACATGCGTGGTCGCCACGGCCCCTTGCCGAAGGACGTGCGTGGTCGCCACGGCCCCTTGCCGAAGGACATGCGTGGTCGCCACGGCCCCTTGCCAAAGGACATGCGTGGTCGCCACGGCCCCCCGGGCCCACGCCCCCCGGGTCCTAGCCCCACCTGCTGTGCGCGCCCGCCACCAGCTGCTGCACGCAGTCGCTGTCGGGCAGCGTGAGCACCAGGCACGGCCGCCGCCAGGGGTGGCTGGCGGCGATGGAGCCGGACGCGTCAAAGGCGCGGCCCACCTGGGGAGGGTACGCCGGCAGGGTCGGGAGGCGTCGGTGGGCCAGCCAGCCAGCCAGGCACGGCGGCAGTGGGCGTCCTCGGCCGGCCCCCCGGCCCGCCGCACCCAGCCTGCATGCAGCCCTCCTGCCAGCGCGACGGCGGCCCTGCGCCCCGCCAGCGCCATGTCCAAGCCCCCCGCCGCCCACCTGCCACACGCGGGCGCCGTCCGACAGCAGCAGGTGCTGCTGCCCCGCGGCGATGTGACTGATGGGCGGCAGGCCCGGCACGATGCCGGCAGAGATGCGGCCGCCTGGACCGGGAGGGCAGGCAGGGAGCGCGTGGGGGCGAGGGCCAGTACCACTGAGCGCGGTGCATGAGTAGGGACGGCTTTGCAGCAAGCCCTCGGCGCCTCAGCCCAGAGCCCTGCCCTGCCGTGCCCCTCCCACCGCACTCCACGCACCGTGCACCACGCCCACGCCGCCGTGCTCCGTCAGCCCCAGCGCCCGCCCGCCGTCGGCTACGCCCAGGCCGCCCTCCTCGCCGCCGTCGTCGGGGCTAGCGCCGCCGCCGCCCGGCAGCTTGCCCCACAGCACCACCCTGCCGCTGGCCGTCAGCGCGGCGGCGAAGGTGCCGCCCGCCACCACCTGCACGGCGCCGCCCTCGTCCTCGATGGCCGCAGCCAGGGCGCCGGACACGCGCTGCGGCCGCGGTTGGCACAGAGGGACACCGTCAGCCCGACGACAAGGGAGGCGCCTCTGCCCCCTGCCCCCGGCCCGCTGCCCCTCCGGCCACCCGTACCTGCGCCGCTGTGCTCCAGCTGCGGTCGGTGCCCAGGCCGCCGTTGTAGCAGGCGCCAAAGGTCCACACCTCGCCCGCCGCCGTCACGGCCGCCGAGAAGTAGCGGCTGGCGGCGGCCGCCACCACCTGCTCGCGCTCCAGGCCGCTGGGCAGCACCACCCGCATCGACTCGCCTGCGGAGCACCGCCAGGGCCACACCGGGGCACGGCGGTGAGGGCGGCACATTCGCGTGCGTTGGCAGGTCGCGGCGGGCAGCTGATGCATCCAGCAGAGGCTGTGGCGTTCCACCGGGGCGCCAAGAAGCGACGTGCAGGGGCGGCCCCCCAGAGCCGCAGGCGCACCTGGCCCCCCAAAGCCAAAGCCAGTGCTCCCGCCGCGCGGCCCCAGCGCCTCCATGAGCCCCGCCGCGGGGTGCTGGTCGCGGCCTATACGCAGCGGCGTGGCCTGCTGGCCCGCCTGCAGGCCGGAGCTGGCAAAGGCCGACTCAAAGTCCAGCCCCGAGAAGTGCAGCGCGCTGCGAGCGCCCGACGCAGACACGCCGCCGCCGCCACCAGCGCCCGGGCCGCCGGCGGCCGCCAGCGTCTGCCAGCCATCCGAGGACCTGACGGCGCGGATAGCGACCGCGAAACGATGGGGTCAGGTAAGCAGCGGGGCGCGACGCGACGAACAGGCGATGGCATAGCTCGGTGGCCGACGGCCAGGTGCCCTGTGGCGCAGGATTGCACAGACGGCCGCCTCATCCGGCTCAACGCCCTGCATAGCGCACCTGCCGGACCCGCCGTGGCCGGACCCGCCGTGCCCGTGCCCGAACGCCTGCTGCGCGTGTTGCGAACCGCCGCCGCCGCCGCCCATGAGCGCGTGGATGGCCGCCTTGGCGCGCTGCTCGCGGCTGGGCCGGGGCTCCTGCGACAGTCGGCGCCAGGCGCAGGCAGCAAGCAGCGGCAGGGCGTCAGCGGCCATGTGGGTCGGCTCGCGTGCTGGCGGACGGCTGCATTGCGGCGCCCAGCCCGCCACTATACGCTATACATCCTCACCGCGCTGATGGTGTCCCGCAGCGCCCGGAAGGACTCGTAATAGGCGCGCCGATGTTGCGTGGCGATGACCTCGGGCGGCGTGCCCTGCGGCGGCGGAGCCGGTCGAGGCGAGCGAGGCAGAGGCGTCAGCAGCGGCCGTCTGCAGCACAGCACCAGCGCCCGCAGGCAAGGCCAGGCGCCCGACCCACATCCCGCCCAAGCGAACAAACCCACGGCCTGCTCCCGCCCCGCCTCAGCCAGGCCCCATCGCCATCAGCCGCGCCGCCACTCACTAGGCCCAGCTGGCCCTCCTTGTTCTCGCCACACGCCCAGAGGCCGCCGGTGCTGTCCACGAACAGGCTGTGGCTGTCGCCGAGCGCCAGGGAAGCCACGCCGCAGCGACCCACCAGGCTCTCGATCTGCAGGGCGCACGCAGCGGCGGCGCAGCGCGTAGCGCGCGTCAGCTAGCCCTCCCACACGGCGCGACACGATGACCGGCCATGCAGGGCTACTGCGAACCCGCGAGGGCGCAGCCCGGGTGCCATGTGCCGGCCCTGCTAGCCTGGCCCTGTACCCTTGAGTAGGGATCGCGTTCGTTAGCCCCTTCAGTACCGTTGTAGCCCCGCACCGCGTTGCAGGGCCTCACCCGGTGTGGCGCGTGCACGTGCTCCGCGGAGCCGTGCCCCAGCTTGCCTCCGCGGCCGTCGCCCCAGGTCCATGCGTCACCGGCGGCCGTGATGGCGGCTGACTGTAGCTTGGCCGCGTGCAGAGAGAGCAGCGGTGCGTCGTGCAGCTCCAGCACCGGCGTGGGCCGCAGCACGAGCTGCGAGCCTTCGATCCCACATTGCCCCTCTACATTGCGGCCCTGGCGTGTGGGCGGGGGAGCATATGTCAACCCCTTCGTCGGGACACAGGCAATCGAAGCTACGAGGTGGCTGCGTCCGCCACACCGCACTCTAGGGTTTGACGCCGGTCTGCTCCAAGTGCTGCTGCAGTATTTTGGCTTCTTGTGCGGCTCACCCATGATAGGAGGCTCAGTCCACGTTGTTGTGTGCCACAATGGCCCGAGATGGCAGACAGCCGAGCACACGCCGCGCAGGCCGTTCCTAAGAGTGAAGCATGTTGAACAGCTGGGCTTCCAAGGGAGGATAGCATTCGCAGGTCGCCGTGGTCTCGGGCGAGGGCCGGACGGCACCGTGGTCACACGTTGCTAGGCCGCTGCAAGCAGTCTAACGAATAAGCAATGGCTCACGCGTAAGTAATAACAGTTGTAAGTAATGTACAGGTGCTGCTGGGGTGCTGGGGTTCGTCGACAAATCTCGGAGCTTGCACGCGATCGCAGCCACTCGACGACTACACCCACAAGCCGACGCGCAGATGCACGCACATCGCACCTGAACTGTGTGACGCCGTGCCACCGGCGCTCACTACACGTAACTCGTTCGCGGCCGTGCGACCCCCGCTCCACGCATCCTTGTGTCCTTGACGTGCTCCTTCAACCACAGTCTCTGAGCACCTCCTGGACCGATGCAGATGCAGTCGCGTCGCGTGCACGTTGGGAGCGAGCGGCGGGCGTGGCACCACACGCGCCCGGACGCCGTCGCCGTGCGGCCGGCTTGCGCCAGGCTGGGCTCCACGCGCCGGCGGCCCCTGGTAGTGACGGCATCCAGCCCCTCAGACAGCAAGGAGAGCAGCAGCGGCACTGGAGCCAAGGGTGAGAGCAGCGACGGGGGCGCAGCAGGCAACGCCCCGACAGCGCACCCGCCGCTAACAGCCTGCGGCCACCGCAGGACGTTGCGCGGCCCTCCCTTCCCCCTCCCGCCACCCACAGCCCTAGCCCGGCGGCGGCCGGCCAAACGTCCGCCCGGACCCTGCCTCCCGCCCGCCTCGTTCGCCGCCCTGCCTCACGCCACCCTGGACATCCCCACCCCGCAGTGGTGCTGGCCTCCGCGCCCTCCTCCTCGTCCTCCGATGAGGCCGATAGCCTGCTCATCCCCTCCGCCTCCACCGCCTCCTCATCCGCCGCCGCCTCCGCCGCCGACACTGCCTGGCGCTGGGAGGACAGCGGCGACGCGCTGGTCGCGTACGGCGGCCTGGCGGGGCTGCTGGCGCTGGGCTCCATCCCCGAGCTGCAGACCGCCAAGCTGGCGGACGTGCCGTACTTTGTGGGGCTGGCCCTGGCCACCATCTACATCGGGGCGCACCGCGGGCTCACCACCCGGCAGCGGCAGCAGATCAGCATCAAGGAGGCGAGACAGGACGGGGCGGCCTGGGGATGAGCGGGGGAGGGCAGGGTGGGGGGCTGAGGCCGGGGAGCGGGGGAGGGCGGTGTGTGCCATCGCTTGGGGGGCGCCAGCCCGGAGCAGCGGCGGGGAAGTCGCAGAGAGCGTGAGCTGGGCTTTGGGGGGCAGCGCGTGGGGCGCAGCGCGGGGCGCGGCCGGAGAGCGCTCTCGGACTGTGCCTGTGGCGGCCTGTGTGGGGCCGGCCATGAGCCGCAGCCCCGCCGCTGCAGCTGGGGTCCTGCGGGCCGTCGGGTGGGCCCCCGCAGCGATGTGGCCGCCTGCCGCTGCCGCCCGCCCCTACTCCTCTCTGCCAGGGCGTGCTGGCCCCCATCCTGGCCTCCGTGTCGCTCTTCGGCTTCTACCTCATCCTCAAGTTCTTCCCCGACTTCAACGTGAAGGTAGCGGTAGCGGCAGCAGTGGCGGGGCATCAGGGGGAGGCAGGGGCAGGGGGGCGTCAGGGCGAGGCAGGGGCAGGGGGGGCAGCAGGGGGAGACAAGGGGAGGCAGGGGAAGGCAGGGGCAGCGGGGCAGGAGGACGAAGGCGCAGGGGAGCAGGAGATCAGGGGCCAGGCAAGCTTGCAGGCAGGGCGCACATGTGTGAGTGTGTTGTGGGGTGGCTGCAGCCGGGGCGCAGCACCTCACTGCGCCCCCTTGCTCTCGTGCCCCTTCCCCAGGCCTTCCTCAACGCCTACTTTTGGCTGCTGGGCACCTTCGCCATCAGCGGCGCCGCCGTGCCCGTGCTGAGGAGGGTGAGGCGCGGGACCGCCGCCTGCCAGCCTGCCTGCCGGTGGGCGTGGCAACGCCTCTGGGGCCTCCTTTGGGGCACCAGCAGGCAGTGCGGGGCAGTGCGGGGCAGCCTGTTGCGCCCCGCGTGGGGCTGATGCGACAGGGCCAACGCTGCTGCTGTTGGGACCTATCCCTCACCCACTGACCTGAGCCCCTGCCTTTGACCCCCGGGCCCGGCTCTGCTGCCCTCGCAGCTGGGCGGGCCGCTGGGCGCCAAGAGCCTGGCCTTCGATGTGCCCGACGGCGTGCTGCTGGACGAGCACGGCAACAGCCTGCGCAGGGTGGGGCGGCCGGATGGTAGTGGGGGCAGAGGAAGGCAGGGGGGCAGCAAGGGGGAACGGTGATTTTGCAGGCCCCAAGCAGTCCTCAACTTACCTTTCCCGCCCGTCCGCCCTCCCCCGCTCCCTCCCTCCCACTCGCTCCCCACTCACCCGACCCCCAGGCCGAGCTGGCACCCACCGACGTGCTGGCGGTCGGCCTGGCGCTGGGCCTGGCCTCCGCCGAGCTGGCCAGCGGCCACACCAACCACACGCTCAACAACCTGGTTGCGTGCCTGGTGGCCACCGACATCCTGCAGCTCATCGGTGGGCTGGGAATGGGGAGGTGTGATCAATTCAAGAAAAGTCCTAGTAACACGCATGCGGCACTTCGAGGTGGCGTGTGCATGGGTACTGTGTGGCGGCA
Organism: Chlamydomonas sphaeroides; assembly: GCA_001662425.1. Taxonomy (NCBI): domain Eukaryota; kingdom Viridiplantae; phylum Chlorophyta; class Chlorophyceae; order Chlamydomonadales; family Chlamydomonadaceae; genus Chlamydomonas; species Chlamydomonas sphaeroides. The sequence goes on from BDDC01000633.1 coordinate 41,426, forward strand.
ACGGCGTCCTGCAGCTCATCGGTGGGCCTGGCCAGGGCGGCGTACGAGCTGGCGGCAAGGGACGCGAATACCGGCCGAACTGGAGGAGCGCAGCCCACTGGGACACCGTGCCCTGCCTGCTGCCTCATCCCACGCATCGCCCGCTGTCCACCCGGCCGCAGGCCCCCGCAGCTTCCGCACCGCCGGCCTGCTGCTGCTGGGCCTGCTGGCGTACGACGTGTTCTGGGTGTTTGGCTCCCCCAAGGTAGCGTGCGGCCTGGAGCGGCTGCGCTCTGCAGGGCCGTCTGCTGACCGGCAGGGCACATGGCGAGCTGCCGAACCGCTCCTCTCCCGCCCCGCCTGCCCCCCGCCTGCCCCTCGCCTGCAGGTGGTGGGTGACAACGTGATGCTAGCGGGTGCGGCAGCTAGGCCACATCCTGCAGTGGGGCTGGCGGTGTCGACTGGGTTTCCTCTGACCCAGTCCCAACCCCGCACGCCGCCCCGCTGCCGCTCTTTCTCTCTCCCCCAGTGGCCACCTCTGACATGATCAGCGGCCCCACCCGCATCCTCTTTCCGCGCATCCCCGGCGGCGGCTCCACGATGGAGTCCGCGGCCGCCGCCTTCCCGTTCTCGCTGCTGGGCTTGGGCGACATTGCCATCCCGGGGCTGCTGGCGTGCCTGGCGCTAAGGTGCGGGCGCAGCTAGGGGCGGCGCGGCACAGGGGGAGCGGTGGGCTAGCCGCGGTGGCAGGGTGGGGACCCCGGACCCCGGTGCGGCGAGCGGCGCGGTGCGGAGGGGCCGAGGGCGGGCGCTGCCACCCGGCCCGCTGCCTTGGGCCGGCCCGCTGTGGCCCCGCTCCGGCGTCTGCCACTTGCGTGTGCCCCGCTCCGCCCCGACCCGCCCCTTGCCCCGCGCCCGCCGCCGCCGCCGCCGCCCGCCACTCAGGTACGACGCCTCCCGCAGCACCGACATGAAGGCACGCGCGGTGGCGGCCGCGGACGCCATGGAGGCTGCGCTGGCGAGCCTGGAGCCCGGAGCCACCAGCCGCCAGGTGGGCGTGAGCGGCAGGGGACGAGTGAGGGCGCGGAGGCGCACGGTCGGCGCAGTGCGGGGCGGCCATTGCCTGGGTCCCTTGCCAGCCCCTTGCCCGACGCGTTCCCTGCAAACGCGTGCACCGCCTGCGCTAGACTTGGACTCCCACCAGCTCTGCCTGGCGTGCCGCAGCCCTGCACCAGCTGGCTCGGCGGCGCAGTCCTTGCGGCCACGGCCGGTGTCACCCTCACCCTGACACGCCATGCCTCGCCGCGCCGCAGATCGCCGACGCCACTGCAGCTGCCGCCGCCGACGCCTACGACCGCGTCGCCGACCGCGAGGCGCGCCAGCGCTCGCAGTCGGTGGACGGCAGCGGCGCTGCCGGCGGCGCCGCCAGCGCCGCCGGCAGCCTGGGCAACTCGCTGATGCGCGGCGTGTCGGCGGCGGCGGGCGGCGGCGCCGGCGGCTCGGCGGCGCTGGGCGGCTCTCGGTCCAGCCTGGGCGGGGGGACGCCGTCGGGGCGGCTGGGGGCGGTGCTGGCGACAGCGGCGGCGTCAGTGGACGGTGCGCGTCGGGGCTGCGGGCCATTGCCGTTGCCTGGGGTCACCCGTGCATGCGGCGCGCCGCAAACCCGGGCAGCTGGGCCAGGCGCGGGGCCGCCGTGCCTGTCCCGCCATGGTGGCGATGGCCAAGCCGCTGCGGCAGCCAGCCGGGCCGTCAACTGGCCGCGCCCCGCGCCGGCCATCAATGCCAGTCCTACACCCACTCGAGCGTTTCCCGCATCGCCCTCTGACCCTTACCCCACAGAGCAAGGCGCCAGCGAAGCCTCCGCGCGGAGCGCCTCGGAGGCGGCCGCCGCCGCCGCCGAGCCGCACATGCAGGTGCGCGGGGGCCCGTGAGGGGGCGGGCTGGGGGCCGCGGGGGGTGGAGGCCGCCGTGCGGGCGCTGCAGGCCGGGTGGAGCCAGCCGCGCGAGCGTCGAGGGCGGGCCGAGGGCGCCCCCTGGCGACCTCGCTGGGGTGTGCCCCCTTTGGGCCGCCTGCGTGCGGCGGCCTCCCGGCGCCTGCGCGGCAGCCCGAGCCCCGGCGGTTGCCGTTTTACTGTGGACCAGCGTGGAAGCCATTGCTGGTGCCTTTGCCGCGAGCCGCTCCACACCACATGCGCCCTCCTTGCCCCTCTCGCTGCGGCAGGTGTCGGAGGCGGTGCTGTACAACCGCAACTACTTCACCGCCGTCATGGGCGCGTACGTGCTGGGTGAGGCCCCGACCCTCGCGTGTGCCCGCCGCCTGCCTCGTGCGCCGCCCTCGCGGCGGCGAGTCTGCCACAATGTGCGAGGCGCCCCTTCCCACTCGTTCGCCCTGGCCCTGGCCCTGGACCCCGCAGGCCTGGGCGCGGCGTTCGTTGCGAACGACGTGACAGGTCAGTCGGTACTGCGCCGTCGGGCCGCACCGAGCCGCCCCGTGGGGCGGCAGCAGCTCCGTGCCACGGGGGGCAGTCCAGCGCCGCAGCCGCGCCCCCTGCCCCCTCCTCCCTCCACCCTTTGCCCTGCGGTCGACACGCAGCCATCCCCACCGCTGTGTGGACGCTGCGCTATGACCCCCGCACCTCTCCTCCCTTGCCTGCGTGCCCACCACCAGGGCTGGGGCAGCCGGCGCTGCTCTACATTGTGCCCGCCACGCTGGGGGCGGTGGCGCTCACGGGCGCGCAGCGCGGCGAGCTGGCGCGGTTGTGGGCCTTCACGGACCGCGCCTCGTTCGGGCTGCCCACCAAGCCAAGCGACGAGGCGCCCAAGGACGGCTAGGGCCGGGCAGGGCTGCTGGGGTCGCCGCGGTTCGCGGTGGCGCTGGGGCGGGCAAGGAGGGCGGAGGAAGTGGCCGAGCGTTGGCAGTGCCGGGCTGGGCTGTTGGCGGGGCGATGGCTGTGTTGCTGCCGCCGCTGGCTGGGTGTGGCTGGCAAGTAGGCAACAGCTGTAACCATCTCATGTCACAGGGCAATCATCCAAAAACATCACAGACGACCCTTGTACGATCGCAGTGTGCGTGACGGGCTCATAACGCTGCACGCCGTGGTCCCGAACCCACAGACGCGCACGCTCCCTCGCTCGGGGCAGCTCGGGGTCCACACGAACCCCAGCCATTGCCCCATGCGGGTCCGCACCCGCCCGTCTTCACAGTGACACCGACGGCAGCAGACCGGCCCCGCCCGTGCGGCGCTCACGCTGCGACCCCAAGAAGCGACCCCACGCACCCATCATTCGCACTTGCACGACGCCGCGCTGGCGTGTACACACTACACACGTGCACCTTTCATGCCTCCCTCACAGCCCGCGGAGCACCTCGACATGCCGCTGGCCCAGCCCGGCACGTCGCCTGCACACAGTTCTGTTGTACGTAATGCTTGAACACCCTGCCCCTCTGGCGCCCCTGCCGCCGCGCCGCGCCACCGCCCACTTGAGCGTTCCCGCCACAGCACACCCGCCCCATTGACAGCCAGCATGCGCCGTCGCCTGGGTGGCAGCCGCCGTGTCTTCTTCATGCCATCGCTACTTGGACGGCTTAGCTTGACACCACTCGGTAGACCCTATGGATGGAACTACGATGGCTGCTAGGCGGCTGCGCAGCGGCGCAAGGGCACATGCGGTGCCGCCTCACCCACCCACCGTCAACACACACGGGCGCTGGCGCCCGCCATGCACTCCCCTCCCGCCCTACCGACCCAGACTGACCACACAGCCATAAACGGACCATGAAGACATGAAAGGAATCGTGCACGCCGAGTGCAGCCTTGCGTTGGCGAGCAACTGGTGAGTCAGGAGCCCCCCGTGCGGTGCGGTGCGATGCGTCCTCCTGCTTGTTGCGCCGAGCGCAAACAAGACGCCCGCGGCGGTTACGCAACCCCTGCAGTGCACCCACCATTGCACACGCCCCAACCACGACCTGCGCGCCTGTAGAGTTGGGCACAGGGGACCGCCCCTCCCCCCCTAGCTGCAAGATACCTTGCTACCTCGCGTGCCGGCATCCCTCCATCCCCCGGCCCGCCGCCGACCTCATACTACAAGCCGGCCAAGCCACAACAGCACCCGCCCTGCAAGCAGCGCCAAGCTAAGGGGCACCCGCCCCTGCAGTTTCCTTGGACCTCGTCAACGTTGCGCCACTTCCGCCGCTGCTGCTCATGCAAGAGTAGTGCAATGCCTGATGCCGCTCAGTTCGCGTATATGCGTGGTACGCATCCCGGCTTTCACCCCACACGCATCCCGGCTTTCACCCCACACGCATCCCGGCTCTCACCCCACACGCATCCCGGCTCTCACCCCACACGCGACACGGCATCGCTCATATGTGCTCGGCAGCCCTCGCAGCTCGCCGCGCCCATGGCCGGCGGATACCGCCCATGCTGCGCCCCATGCACCCAGCCTCACACGCGGGGGGCGTGTTAACCAACTAATCAACGAGAGCACGTGCACATTCCCGTCGGCACTGCGCAGCGGCTGGTGGCAGCAGTTGGACGTCAGGCCAGCAGGCCCAGCGCAGCAAGCGCTCGCTCGCCAGCCGCAACACGGCGCGGCGGCATCCACCACCACGACAGCGGACACGGCGCGCGGCGACCAGCCGATGCCAGCTCGCGCGGGTGCACCCGCCGCCTCCATGGCGCCCGTGCACCGCTCTGGTGCTTGATGCAGCCGGGTGTTCGGGCCGTCCCCTGAGCTCCCCCAGCCGGCATCCTCTTGCCAAGGTTTTGCCCCGGCCCGCTCCACTCTGGCCCGCTGGAGCCCTCCCACCTTGAACCTCACGGCAACGCCTTGCCTTCCCATGCGCAGCTTAAATCTCAGATCTCGATCTCCAGCTCCACGTCCTCCAGCTGCGCCGCCAGGGCCGTCTCCGTCAGCGCCCGCCCCGTACCATTCCACGACAGCGTGTCGTACGTCGCGCCCAGACCGCCGTGCGTTACCAGAGGTGACGGCCCGCCGCCAGCCTCAGACCTCGGCCCCAGGCCGGGCGCCGCCGGGCGGCCGGGGCTGGTTCCGCGGCCCGCGCGGGGCGCTGGGCTGCTGGGGCTTCGCAGCAGCAGCTGCTGCCGTGCAGCGTCCATCGCTCCACTCCAAGTCGGCCAGCCGGCGGCCAAGACCTCCCCCAGCGGCGGCTCTTCCGTGTGGGACGCGCGCAGGAGCTGGCGCTCCGCGGTCGCCTCGGACGGCGCGCCGGAGCCCTGCGCCAACACGACTGCGCCGGCTGACCACTCCTGGCCGCGGCTGAGGCCGCTGAGGCGGCGGTCGATGGCGTCCGGCGCGCGGCTGTTGCGCGCGCTGCAGCCGCCGGCCTGCGGGCACAGCGAGGGCGGGGGCAGTGGGCCACGGCGCGGCGCCCGCGGTTGCGATGCGTCGGCAGGCGGTCTCCGCGTGGCAGGCCCGAGTGCCGCAGCCGGGCGTCTGGTGTCCGCCACGCAGCAGGCCCCGACCCCGCCCACCGCCGCCGCCGCCTGCTGCTCCGCCAGCAGCGTCGCCAGCTCCTTGGCCGCCTCCGCCGCGGCGGGCCGCCGCAGCGGGTCGGCCTCCCAGCAAGCCGTGATGAGGCGGCGCAGGCGCGGCGGGCAGCGCCGGTCGCTCAGCTGCGCCAGCGGTGGCCGCTCGTGCAGCACCGCTACCTTGTAGGCCACGGCGGCGATGGAGCAGCCCTGGGTGGGGCAGCAGGCCGGGCACGGTGGGCAGATACGGGGAGACGAGCGGACCGCCCGGCTCCAGCACGCTGGCTTGGCGGCTCCTGAGCCGGTCGCCTCACGCGTCACGCCTGCCTGCAGCCGCTGTGGATGGCGGCGCCCCACAGCCGCACCGCACCTTCCAGGGCTTGCGACCCGACAGCAGCGCCCACAGCAGGACGCCGAGGGAGTACTGGGCGTTGAGGTGGCGCGGAGGGGCAAGGGACAGGGGGCAGGGCCGGGGTAATGGCAGGGGAGGGAAAGCAAGACATGGTTGGAGAGCGTGGGCTGTGCTGGGGGCCTGGGCGTCGCTGCTAGGCTGTGCTACCACTGTGGTACACTGTGCTGGGCGGCGTGCTGAGCGGTTGCGGCGGCGCTGCTGCAGCAGTCGCGGCAGTCGCAGCTATTGCATCCGTTGCAGCAGCAACCGGTCGTGCAGCTAGTACCGGCCGTCCGTACCAGATCGGCGTGGTGCGTCACGATGTAGTTTTGCTGGTTGTAGCACTCTGCAGCGACAACGGCGCGGCGGGGCGTGGGGCACGGGCACAGCGCAGCGTGACGCGGCATGCATGGTCTGACGGCAGTAAGCTGCTTGAGCAAGTGCTGCAGCGGGCCTGGTTGCTGCCGGCTGCCGGCGCCAGGCAGGTGGGGACGGGACGGTGCAGCAAGCAGACGTGTGGCCAGGGCGGGCCGCGGCAGGGCCCGGCGCATCCATGGCGCGTCCCACGGCTGCCTTGGTCCGCACCCGGGGCCAGGTAGGCGGGGGTGCCCGCCTCGGGGTGCTCGGTGGCCTGCGTGCCAGACCGCAGCCGCGACAGCCCAAAGTCCTGCGCGCGCGGGGCCGGGGCGCGGCAGCACGTGGGCGGGCTGCGGCACGGGCCTGCAGGGCCGCCTGCATGGGATCCTTCCTGCGCGGTGCGGTCGTGGCGCCACTCACCGACAGCTTGACGACCGGGTAGGCACTGTCAGCGGCGTTGAGCAGCACGTTGGCGGGCTGAGGGGCGGGAAGCGGGGGAGCGGGGAGCGGGGAGCGGGGAGCGGGCGCACGCAGGGGCGGTGTCGCGGGCCACATGGGCTGCTGGGGCAGGCGCCCGCCCTGCGCCGGGTGCGTCCTTGCCGCTGCGGCGCCAGCTCGCGGCGCTGCCTCTGGCGCTCCCCGCGCTTACCTTGAGGTCGCGGTGCACGACGGTGGGGTGCAGCAGCTCCAGCGGCCTCGCGACGCAGAGCCCGATGTGCAGCACCTGCGTTGGGGCCGGCACCCCATGGGACGCCACAGCGGGTGTGGGCGGCTGGCTGCCTACCCTGATGGCAGGTCTGTGTGGCTCTCTCTCTCTCCCGACCACCGGAGGCCGCACTTTGGTGAGAGGCAGCAGGCGGGAGCCGCCGCTGTTTGGCGGGCCGTGCGGCTCCACGCCATTGGAGGACTGGCGGCGCGTGCCTCCCTCGTACAGCAGGTGCTCCAGGGAGGTCTCCATCAGCTCCATGACCTGTGGTGGGCAGGTCAGGTGTGGTCAGCTGTGGTGAGGTGGTCAAGTGTGGTCAGGTGCAGTGCGGTGAGGTGAGGTGTGGTGAGGTTTGCTCAGGTCAGCTCAGCTCAGGGGTGCGACGCCGACACCCCTCCCTCAGCCGCCTGGCGACCAGCTGCCACTCACAAGCCGCCCCAGGCCACACGCACCAGGCACGGTCTCGGCATGGCTAGGCACGCCGCCAGCAGCCGCACGATGTTTGGGTGGCAGCAGCGGCCCAGCACCGCCACCTCAGCCGCCAGGCTGCCCAGCAGCCGCTGCACCGCCTCATCCGGCTGCGCGGCCTCGGTGATCTCGCCCGGCCGCAGCGTGGCCGTCAGCGACGAGGCCACCGCGCTGGCGCCGCCCGGCGGACTCGCCAAGTCGCCCTGGGCCGAGTCTAGTCCCATCGACGTCAGCTCGCGGCTTGCTGCGCGAGGGGTCGGCCCCGGCGTGCCGCCGGGTGTGTCCTGCTGGGAAGCCGGCCCCGTGGACGAGCAGTGGGCCACTCCCATGTCCCTGCACGGCGCAGCACGCAGGATACGGGGCCGTGAACGGGGCGGTGCACACGCGGTGGCAGCACGTGCCGCGACGTGGGCCGGGGCTGCGTATCGCGTGTGGGCGGAACCTGCGTGGTCGTCGGCTCGGCGCAAGCCTGCTCGCCCGGCCGCTCTCACCCGCCAATGTGCAGCACCTTGACCGCCACTCGCTGCCCACGAAAGCGCCCCTCCATCACCCGCCCGTACGCGCCGCGGCCCAGCAACCTCCGCGTCAGCGTGACCTGGTCCGCCTCCCCATCGCTGCCGCCGCCGCCCTGCTCGCGCGGCGCCGCTGCTGGGCTGTTGCCGCCGTACGGCATTCCCCCAACCTCGCTGGTCGCCAGGCCGCCGCAGGGGCCCTGCGATACGTCCGAGCATGACCTCCCCGGCGCTCTGACGTTACTGTCGCGGGCCTGTACCGGCGGGCCCAAGGCCAGGACCACGTTGGTGACAATGTCGCTGCGGCAGGGCGTGGCGGGCGTTATGAGCGCCGCCTCGGCGCCTCCGGTGCCGGCGGCGGCAAACGACAGCACGCTCCGCGCGCTGGAGCGCAGCTCCCCCGCCGCCATGGCGGCCCGCTGCCGCGGCGTTGCTGCGTTGCCGGCGGCGGCGCCGGATGCCCCTGTCGGGGGCGCAGGGCGGCCGCAGGCGCACGGGTTCTGACAGCGGCCGCCGGCGGCGCCGTGAGCTGTGCGCGCTGGCCGGGCCGCGAGCTGTCGCTCGGGGGCTGCGCGACGTTGGTCCGCGAGGTGAGCCTCCAACAGAACCCCGCCCGTGGCCCAACCCCTCTCACCTCCGTCCCCTACCGACTGATGCTCCGCGGATGAGTGCCTGGCCTGGTGGTGCAACAGCGCGGCCGCGGCCGTAGCCGCCCCCAGGCCCGACGCCGCGCTAGCTGCGCCGCCACTGCCGCCGTCGAGGGTGATCTTGGCCGCGGCACCCCCGGGGGGGGTCGACTGCGCGCCTAGCCCAGCGGTCGAAGTGAGCTCACTGAAGCCAGCGAGGCTGCACTCCCCAAGCACCAGGCCGCCCTCGCGCCGGTCCTTTTCAGCGACGGCCTTGCCGGCCGCCGCCGCCCCACCGCTGCCGCTGTTGCCTCCGCTGCCGGGCGGGGGAGTGGCCTTGGCTTGCCGCTCCACGCGCGCACGCCTGGCCCGGAGCGCGACCCACACGGCCACGACAGATGTCACGAGCGCCCCTGCGGCCGGGGGTCCCAGGCGGGTGGCTCAGGAGTAAAGTGGACCAGGCTAGTGTGCGTTTGTGTTTCATCGGCAGCCCCATGTCGCGCAGCGGTGGAGACATGGGACTCGCACCTCCGCCCACGCCGATGCCCACGCCCAGTGCTACCGCCAGCGTCCGGCCGCTGTCGCCGCCGCCATCGCCACCGCTTCCCGCAGCGCCGTCTGCAGCGGCTGGCGTCAGCGGCGCGCCGCCGCCCGAGCCAACCGACGGCGGCATCGGGCCGCCCAGCCAGGGCTGTGCTGGCGCGCAGCCTGCTGCACCGGGAGCCGTGGGGCGGGCAGGGCGTGTGCAGCAGGTGGCGGGCCTAGGACAGCTGGGCAGCACACGCAGCACGTGTCGGCGGCCCACCTGCTGTGGCGGCGCCGTCCATGCAGTCGGGCGCCAGCGCCTGCCTGCACAGCGTGTAGGTGCTCAGCAACAGCACCTGGCGGCGGCGGGGGCGGGGGCAGGGGCCCGTGTGGGGAGGGCAGCAGGAGGGGGAGGGCAGGGAGGAGGAGGGCAGGGAGGGGGAGGGCA
>BDDC01000634.1:9855-49661 GCA_001662425.1 Chlamydomonas sphaeroides
GCGGAGGGAGGGGCGGTAGCACCGGCATGGGGAAGCGCGCTGCAGAGTGCAAGGCACCGGCAACAAGCGCTGCGCAGCCCTCACACCCCTCACACCCGCTCCCTCCATGCGGCCATGCGGCAGGTCCAGGCTGTTCACGCATGCGCTGCGCGGCAGCTCACCTGCCACTCCCACTCCCCGGCCACGGCCAGCACCAGGGGCAGCGAGGGCAGCAGCGCCAGGTGCTTCCCGGTCGTGCGCACCGGCTCGAAGTCCCGCATCAGCTGGTGCCCCGTCTGAGAGCGGCGAAGGACATGGCCGTTGGCTTGGGGGAAATTCAGGCAAGGTGCGGAGAACACCGCACGCACGCAGGGCCCGTGCTCACTTGTTGGGGCTGGACATTACGTGCGCCACATTCATGGAGCGCGCTGGCTTCGGTGACTGTGTCCGGGCTCTGCCACGTGCGATTATTGGAGCAGCGCCAGCATGTCCCCGAGTGTCACAGGCGTGCCGCTGGGCAACAGGAGCCCTACGAGGGCACGAGTCCCCATCAACTGCAATTAATGCATTTATTGTCTTCTAAGTGTGTATGCGCGAAGGATGCGCCGCGAGCTGCAGGCGAGCGCATGCACAGCCTTCATCTGGCGACGCACGCATACCCAGGGGCCGCATGTGCGCAGCTGGTCAAACGAAACAATCAAAGCACCCGCGTGTAGAGCAGCGCCACATCACGAGCTTTCGTCGCACCATCCTCACTGCCATCATCATTTCGTTCGCCGGCTGCTTTTATCGCTCCCCGAGCCTTGTAATAGAGCCTAGTTTGCTGATATCTGTCGTGAGCCATTCAGAGGGAACCAAGCCCTGAAGCGTCCGGCAGCGATGAAGTTTAGGCTGCCGCAATATGCTTTCATCCTAGGCCCCCGAGGCAACGTCAAGGACCAAATTAGGCGGCAGCTTGTGCAGGAGCACGAGGTGGACCGCGCAGTGTTCAAGGCCATCGTCACGGACCGCGACGTGCCGCTGGATATGCGGCTGCAAGTGCAGCGTCTGTTCGAGACGGAGGTGCCGAAGGACTCATCCGCCACGCGGGTCGTCAACCGCTGCGTGCTCACCGGCCGCGCGCGCGGCGTGTCGCGGATGACCCGCCTGTCCCGCATTATGATGCGGCAGCTGGCACACAATGGCTTCCTTCCGGGCATCAGCAAGGCATCCTGGTGAAGCCGTCCGATGGTGTGTCCCTGTCGCAAGCAGCTGGCGCGCACCCGGCGCGGGCAGCGCAGCTGCCGCTACAGCAGGCCCTCTCCCCTGCGCTGCCGCTGGCTCGGGCAGCGTGGCGGCAGCGCAGGGCATGAGGGCGGGCCCTAGCCCAGGCACGCCTGGCCGAGCCCCGCCTGCCTTCCTACGTGTGGGCGAGGCAGCGCTGCTGAGGCGGAAGTCGTGATGGCTTGGCTTCGATATGGTACTTTCCAATTACCATGGAGTGTAGCGCAGCTGCAGCTTGGTGTTGAGGCACCCCAGATGGGCCGCATGCAGCATGCGTGCGCGCTGCCACTACGCACGGCGCTTGACGCCGGAGGCGGACGCGAGGCCCCCCATGCGGGTGGCCGATCCCTGGGCGCGGTGCCAGGCGGCGGGGTTGCGGAGTGGGGGTAAGGTGCTGGGGGCCCGGGGGCGGCGCCACTGCCGCTTCGTGCAGGGCGCGGGAGGACAGGGCTGCTACGTGAGGGTCGTGGATGTGTGCATGTTGTGTCGAGGCGCTGGGCATTTTGGGTGGCGTGTGGCGCAGTCTGGGTAGCAGCGCTGTTGCAGGCGGCGATCCCTGGGCGCTCGGAGGCACTGCAGCTCTGCAGCGCATGCGCGCGCATTGCGTGGGCGGCTGCGGCTGCGGCAGGGCAGCTTCACAACAAGCCCCTGCCGCTGCACGCCAGCGGCAGCTTCTGAACGTGAGAGCAATATGGACGTTTGGGGATTGCGACTGGGGTGCTCCCCTCGGCTGCACGGCGATGCGCTGCCCAGAGGGCAGTCGCTGAGAGAGGCTCGCTCGGTGGGAGGCACGGGAGCGGCGAAACGGGCGTCGGCTGTTTGCTGTAACGTGCATGGAGCGCATACGCCGCACCCTGCGCCACACGCCGGACCCGGCCACACACGAAACCCCCTGCCTCTTGGCTCGGTCGCTCGCCACAGCCGGCTATTGGCGCTGGTGCAGTGTGCGGTGTGCAGTGTCGGCAGTGGAGCCGCTGCAGCTCGCGAGCCTCTACCCGCAGCACCACCACCACACATGTGAGCTGCGTCAGCTCCTGACCATTGCCTAATGCGCTCCGTCCCGGCTGTGGGATCCTTGCCATGCCTCTACATGTGGAACAAACCCCACCCGCGCCGGCCTCTGGAGGCGTGGGCCACTCCCGCAGCACCAACTGGAGTGGCCCGTTCAATCCGAAAACCCCGTGCCCACTGCCCCTTTACTTCTAGCGAGCAGCAGCGAGCGCACGGCCCGGGGAGGTCCCCACTCGGCTGCGGCAGCCCCGGTGGCCCGGGCGTTCAATGAGGTTGGCACCACATGGGGTGATGCCCGCAGGCGTCATCGAGCGACGCCGATCGCCTCCATGTGCGGGTCCACTCGTTCGGCTTTGACAGCTCAGCAGCCTGCTGCCGCAGCTTGCGTGGCAGCAGTTGCTGGAACTCGGGTCCAGAATGACGACGCCAGCAACTTGACTGCTGATCGCGAAGTGCGGTGCCCGACGAGGGGCTCGGTGCCGCATTCGTCGAGCAGCGCGTTGATGCTGGTGGTCAGGGCTATGCGACAGCACTTGCTGTATGGGTGTATGCTGGATGGGATAACGACAGTGAGACGACAAGGGGCAATGAGCTGTCTGGGGGGCAGCTATTACAGCAGGCACCTTCCAGCGCTGACCTCGGCGACCCCATCCACTCCGACCCGCGCAAAGTACAGATTTCCTTCCATCACCCCCAACCCACCAGGGTCCGCACTTGCCGCAGTGCGCTGCACGCCCCACGGTCCAGCCACTGCGGCCCTGCCGTAGCCGTCGCAGCCTCTCTCCCCCCCTCGCCTGCTCTCGCGCAATATCTCAGTGCATATCTCCCTGTGTCACTGCAACCATGTCGGCGGGCGTGCCGTACGCCGCACGCTCCCCACATGCGCCAATGTGTGCAAGGCCTGCCCAGTCGCTCAAGGGGTTCAATCCACACTCACCATCCACCCTCACACATGCGCACAACCCGCATCCGTCATGCCCGGCTTATTCCTGTGAGCCGTGGTCGCCGCGCTCTCAGCGACTCCACAGACAGCCCGCCGCGTCGAGGCCGCGGGGCCGGCGCGCCCCAGCTCGCAGCTCAGGCCGCGCCCCCTTCCTCCCTCGATGGCCAGCCGGTGCTGCGCGCGTGTCAACAGCCGGCCACCGCTGTCCGCCGTCCGCAGCTCGCAACGCACAGCTCACTACCGCGGCGAGCGGGCCACGTCCTCCGGGTAAATGCCCACATCCTACGAGAGCATGCAAGGGTGGGTGGACGACACGCCGGCCCCAGGGTCAGAAGCAAACCGCACACGCACACCGTCGCGCTTGTCCCCAGCCCCGGGCCCGGCCCTGGCTCAGGCGAGGGCTCCGGATCCCAACCCCGCCCCTGGCCCACCTTCACGCGCTGCCCTGCCCTGCCTGTTCCCATCCCTCCCCACCCCACCGCCCACCCATCCCTCCCCCACCTTGAGCATGATAAAGAGGCGCCCCTCGTCGTCGCGGCTGATGCGCAGGTTATCATCCAGGTACGTGGTCAGCATCCACAGGCTGGCGGCGTCGCTGATGGCGCCTGGGGCCAGGCCGGGCGGCGAGGGCACCGAGTCCACGGACAGCTCGGGAGCCACCGCGCGGCCCAGCAGGCTCTGCGCGGCCTAGGAGGGCACAGGGAGGGGAGTGGGACAGCGGGGCCGGGGCAGTGGCGTCAGGGCAGCTTAGGGCGGCGGAGTGGCTAGGGGCTAGCTTTCTAAAGCGTGTTGTGTGGCAGCCGGCACACGCCCTCCCTCCCTCTTCCCACCTCCCTCCCCTTCCGTAAGCCTTTGCTCCTGCCTCCCCCCTCCGCCCCGACCGCACCTCCAGCCCGCTGTTGAGCGGCTCCACCAGCCTCCGCAGCGGGCTCAGGTCCAGCGTGGCCCCCAGCACGGTGATGGAGTCGGGGATCTGGGGGAAGGGGGGAGGGAGGGATGCACCATGTGTAAGACGTGGAGAGAGGGAGGGAGGAGAGTCGCATCCTGGGGTCTTGGCCAGTTCCCTAGGGCCACCCAGGACCAGCGGCAATCCATGCTCCAAGCCCTGCTCCAAGCCCTATCGCCGTGCCCCCGCCCAACCCTCCCCACGCGGCTCACCTCGAGCGCCGCCAGCAGCTGCGGGGTGGCAACGTAGGTGTCCAGCCCCACTCGCGTCAGCCGGACCTTGAACTGCCGCGGCGAGCGGACCTCCAGCCCCGCCTCGGCGCGCAGCGAGAAGACGACTGGGACCGCGATGTCGATCTGCACCCCACAACAAAGATGGCGGCAGGCGGCTGAGTCGCTCAGCAACAGCAGCACGACGTAGCCGCCATTTACCGCCATACAGGCGTCCTGCAGAGCCGACTTGGCTGTCACCCCTTTTGCCTGATGCTCCCCTATCCCGTTTGTGCCTCTCCAGCCGTGTCTGATACCCCCTACCCTACCCTGCCTCCCTGACCCTCAGCTCCCCTGCTCCGCCTCCCTCTGCTCCCCAATGCCCCCTCTTCCCCCCCAACCTTGTTGGTGGCGGTGAGGCTGACGGCGTCCACGCTCTGGTACACGTCGCCCACCTCCACCAGCGGCAGGTTCTCCAGGGCCCCCAGCAGCATCACCGTCGCCACGTTGCTCGTGTACACCAGCTTCCAGCGACCAGCCAGCGCAGACACGGCCTGCGAGGTCGGGCGGCGGGACGCGGAGCAGGGTAGGAAAGGGACACGGCTCGACATGGGGACATGGGGCGGGCGAGCGCGGCAATGGCAATAAAGCAAGCAGCCACTGCAGCAGCTGGGCTCCTGGGTAAGGCTCCCTCATCAATAGCACGGATGCTTGGCTTGCTCACGTCGGTGGGCACGGCGTTGGGGTTGCGCGCCTCCAGCGCCGACACAAACTCATCGATGGCCGCCCGCTGCACCGGCGTCGCCGACACGCCTCGTGACGTGCCGTACACCAGATCCAGCAGCCCGGCCTTGAGGTTGACCAGCGTCGCGTCGGCGTTGACTGTGGCGGCGGCGCCGCCGCCGGGCGAGCGCTGCGGCGGCGACGTGCTGTTGTCCTCGTCGACGGCGGCCGCCATGCCCGACGTCGCAGCGGCCGCGGCGGTGACGGCGCGCTGCAGCACTGGGTTGGTCGGCGGCCGCGGCGGCTGCGGCGGCGGCGGCGGCACTGACGGCGGCAGCGGCGAGGACGAGCTCGGCGGCAGCGTCGCCGGCTGCGGCATCTCCACTACCTCCGCCAGCGGCGCGGCGCTCATCGGTCCCGGGGCGGCGGGGGCGCCGGCAGTGGTGGCCACTGGCGGGGGCGGCGGCAGCGCGGCCCGCTGTGGCGGCGCTCGCAGCAGCGACTGTGAGGACGCCCTGTAGGAGCGGTTGAGCGCCTCCACTAGGCTGAAGGGCATCGCCGCGGTGGAGGCCGCAGCGGCGGCTTCGGCGGCCACGCCGGGGGCCTGCGCATCACCGTCGGGGCGGAGAGAGGCAGCAGCAGTGCGCTGTGCAGGCGTTCCGAGCACCAGCGGCGGCTGCCTCCATGGCCCAGGCAGCAGTCACGAGCAGGCGGCTGGGCTGGCGGCATGGTACGGCATGGTACGGCATAATGCGACAGGCGTGCGGCGCGACGCGTGGCACTACCGTACCCACCGCCTGCTGGAGTGGCTGCGGCTCCAGGATTACGGTCCCGGCCGACGCGGAAGTCGACGGTGGGGAGCCCGGCTCGTCCTGCGGCCACACACGCACGTGTTGCTTGAGCACATGGGTGCCGCAACCAGCAACAAACTGTCGAGCACAGCGACACGCAGGCGCGCCGTTGCACTCATGCCGTACACTTCACACGTCCGTACGTCCGTACCTCGCCCAGCAGCTTGCCGATGTCACGGATGCGGTTGAGCACCTCGGACGGCATGCCCACGCCGCTGAGCGGCGCTACCATGGCTTCCACTGCCTCGGCCACGCGCCGCTGCTGCTCCGCCGCCGCCACCGCCGCCGTCGCCGCCGCGTCCACCACCGCCGCCGCCGCCGCCTCGGCCGCGCTCTCCGCCACCGCGCTGACGGCGCCGACGGCCGCCGATGCCGCGGCGGCGGTGCCATCGAGGCTGGGCAGCGGCGGCAGGTCCAGGACCAGGCCCGCGGTCGTGGTGCTGTCCGTCGACGCCAGCGGCGGCGACGGCGATGCCAGCGGCGTGTCTGGCGGCAGCAGCCCCACCACCGGCGCCGCGACCTCCGCCGCTGCCGCCTTCGCCGCCCTGGCGGCTTCCCTGGCGTCCGCCTCCGCCAGCACCTCCTCCAGCGCGAGCTCGTCGGCGTCCGACAGCGCCTCAAACGACGCCAGCAGCGTGTCGATGCTCTCCATGACACCCGACGCGCGGCTGCTGAGCTCCTCCATCACCTCCGCCGCCGGCACCGCCTCCGGCGGCTCGTACTCCACCGTGGCCGCCGGCAGCGAGCGCTGCTGCTCCTGCGGGCCAAGAGCCGGGGCCGGGCGTGAGACGTGGGCTACACAACCGTGGCGTGGCGGGGCTCATTGCGGCCAAGGCGCTGTGTGCCTGGCGTCAGGCTTGGCGCCGTGACGTAAGCCTACGCTTGCACGTGCGGCCCCCAGCTAGCCGCGGCAAACGGCCCCCGCGCCTGGTCCCCACGTGCTGCCGCACACACCACCGCCACCAAAACACACGCACGACCTCCCCGGCACCTGCCTATCCTTCCTCCCCCGGCGCCCACCTGTTCCAAAAGCTGGTTGATGGAGCGAATGCGATCCAGCACCTTGCCCGCCGCCTCCGTACCCAGCGCCACCGCCGGCGCCTCCTCCAGCGCCTCCGCAGCCACCACCGGCAGCGCCGCCGCGGCGCCACCGACGTCGGCCACCGCCGCCGCCACCGTTGCCGCCGCCTCTGCCACCTTCGCCGCCGCCGCCGCTTGCACCGTCGACACAGCGGCGGCGGCCGCCTCTGACGCCGCAGCCTGCACCGCCGCCGCCACCGCGCCGGCGTCGGCAACGGCGGCTTCCACCGTTGCGGCCGCCGCCTCCGCCGCCTCCGCCGCAGCAGCAGGGCCCTGGTTCAACAGACCCGCCGCCGTATCGAGCGCTGACTGGATCCGGGCCCGGGCCTCCGCCACCTGCCCCGCCGTGTCGAGTTCGGCCACGTCAGCTTCGACGGCCGCCTCCGCCGTCGCATCCGGCTGCTTACGCAGCACGCCCGCCGCCGCATCGAGCGCTGCCTGGATTCGTGCCCGGGCCGCAGCCACCTGCGCCACCGTGTCAAAGCCGACCAGCTCGGGGTCACCGGCGACCTCCGGCGCCGCCAGCGCCGCCGCCACCGCCTCAACGTCGAGCGCCGACGCAGCCGCCTCCACCGGCTGCACCTCTGCGGCCGCCGGCGCCGCTGCCTCCACCGCCGCGGGCACATCCGCGGCGGCGTCGGTTGGGGCCTCGGCGGCGGCCTCGGCGGCGGGCGCCCCTGCTGCCTCGACGACAGCGGCCGAGACCTCGACGACTGTGCTCGACGCCGGCGCCTCAACCTGGGTACCACAGCACCACAGCATGGGAAAGGCACACGGTAGGGGCACGGGCAACACCAGGCAGCGGTGCCGGCAAGGCAGCTAGCAATGGGCATGCACGCTGACGGCTCCCAAGCGGTCGCACACCACCTCCTCTGACCCACCTGCGCTGCTGCTGGCTCGGCGGTCGCCGTAGCCGCGGCGCTGGCGCTGGCGGCGGCGGCGGCTGCCGCCACGGCCGTTGGGACAGCCGCCGTCGCCACCGAGGCGCGCCGCACCGCCGCCAGGGCCGACTCCACCGCCCGCATCTCCACCGCAGCGTCCTGCAGCCACCCCAAAGGCACACACACGAGACATCTTCCAAAGACCGCCCGCGCCAGCTGCACGGGGCCGGCCATCGCTGCAGCGGCGGCATTCGCCGAGGCCCACACAGCGAACCCCCGCAACCGGCGACCCCACAGCGCAACGAACGCCCACGCCCACGCGCAGCGCGAAGCGCCCGCACCTGCAGCAGCGCCCGGACCTCCGCCACCGCCGACGGCACGGCGACGGCGGCGGCCGGCAACGGCGGCGGCTCGTGCTCGGCTGCAGCGGTCGCCGTGGCGGCGAGCGCGGACGGCGCCGGGGCCCTGCCGGCTAGGGCCTTAAAGGCGCCCGTGACGAGCAGGGCGCCGCCTAGCAACGCTGCTGCGACCGGCGCGTGCTTGCCGAGGGAGGCTTGCACGGGCGAGGCGGAGACGCTGCGGGCGGTAGCGGGGGTGGAGGTCGAGGCTGGTACGTGTCACACATGTGCCACACCGCGGGGGTTGGCGGCTGCAGCCGAGGTACAGCGTCGGCAGCACCCAAGGCGGGGGGGTTTGGGCATACCTTGCGGGAAGCAGCAGCTGCTGGCCCGGCTGCAGAGTCGTGTCGGAGCGTAGCACTGCACGACGGCTGCGGCCCTTAGGAATGGCATCCTACGCAGAGCAGCAGGCCGTAAGCAACATGCAAGTTTCTGGCACCCGACCGCGCTCACAATGGCCACTTGCCTGTATCTGTTCCACTGATACACCGTATGCGAGAGCAATCTGGGCAAGGGTTTCTCCCGTCTGCGGAGGGCGAGTCGCGGAAAACGCATGCAGCATGTCGCTAACCGGCAACATAGCACAGCAGCCCCAAGCGACATGCAAGGCAACAACTATGATGATGCAACTTGCGCTGCAATTGACGAACTCACTCACCTGCACGGTATGCAGCGTGCCATACTCCGCCTCCGCTGCCGCAGCGCTGGCTTGAACCCACAAGCGCCGTCGTGCCCGGCAACCACTGGGAGCTGGTCTGGGAAGCACAGGCCCATGAGCGAGTTGCCGGTGCACCGGCGACGCGATGCCCAGCATGCTGGCAAGCCTCTGTCACGCTGTTTTGCGACCAACGCCAATATCGCAATGTGGACGAAAGCAATATGACGCTGTGTACGCAAGGGTGCTAAGCGGTCAGTCACTCGTTGCTGGCAATCGTCCAGAGCTGTCGTTTCTCGTTGTAGTCGCGGGTGCACAGACGCAGCGTACGCTAGCACAATCGGCACAGCGGGGGCGGTAGCACGACTTGCTTCCGTTGCCAAGGTTACCGTACGGCGCCGGCTGTGCCTCAGTGCTTTCCCCTGCAGTCCCCTCCCAGCGCCCGCACATTGCACTCCTCCTTCGCTGCCGCTCACTACTACAGTCACAGTCCTGCCAATATCCGCCGCAACCCCGACGTGCCTCCCTCGCATCACAGCTACCTCGTACCTCCCCGCCCACGCCGCCTGCGGCTGGCCCTGCCAGGAGGCCCCCTGGGGCCTGCTCCCCTCGCTACCCACCTGCCCACCTGCGCTGACCCCAACCCGCGCCCCGGCCGCAGTTGGCCCCTGCTCGCTCCTGCGCGCCAGCCGCCCGCCGCCTCAATCGCACTTGACGTTGCGGTAGATGGTCCGCACGAAGGCGGCCGCGGCCATGTAGCCCACGGCGCCGCACAGCAGCGCTAACCCCAGGCAGAACATCGAGGTGTAGCCGAAGTAGAAGCAGGTCTGGAAAAAGCCCGTCATCTTGGTCTTGAACAGGAAGTAGTACATTCTGTGAAGAAGGAGGCGCAGGAGGCGCAGGCGGAGGTCGCAAGGGGCCGAGGAAGCAGTTAAGCGGCCAGGTGCGGTGGGTAGGGTAAGGGCTCGGTGAGGTTCCAAGAGCCCTGCGAGCCGCAGCGCGTCAGGCGGCGAGGGTGCACAGGCCACGGCACCGGCGGTGTTAAGGGCGGGCAGGGCCTCGGCAGCCATAGCATGCGGCATGCGGTCACAGGAGTGCGTAGCGCAGCGCGGAACGCTCGGCGCGCTCGGCTGCGGCCAGCATGCAGGGCCTTGGGTGCCACGCCGCGGGGCATTGCTGCACCGCATCGACCCAAGCACCATCACCACCCCGGCTCACGAGTAGAGGAACACGTAGAGCGAGGTGGACGAGGACATGCCGAACGCCGTCCAGGCCCAGTTGTAGTTTTCGCTGCAGCGGGCACAAGCAAGGGTGAAGCAGTGAGCAGCGAGGCGCGGGGGCGCGGGCCGACGGTCAGTCGATGCGGCGGCGGAGCCGCCTGGGCTGAGCTACGCGGTGCGGGCCGGCACGCGCGGCATCACATCCCAGCGGCAGCACCGCGGCACGGCGTCGGCGTCGGCTTCGACGGGCACATGCAGCCGGGCCGCACCTGTTGAGCAAGAAGTAGGTCCCCACGATGGTGACGCACACAGTCACGATCTGCCAGGGTGGGCGGGATGGCGGCAGGGGCCAGTGAGGCCGGCCGGGGCCGAGGCCAGCAGCGAGAGCTGCGCTACGGCGCTGGGCCCTCCAGGCTGTGCGCCGCCGCGAAGCTGTGGCTCCGGAGCCCCTCTGGCGCCCGCCACCCGGGCGACCAGGGCCTGTTGCGCTATTTCATCGCAGCGCATCCCCACCCCTGCCGGGGGCCAAGCACCCGCAGGCTGGCCAGCAGCAGCATCTTGAACCCCAGCAGCACGGGACCACCACCACCTCACTCCTCCTGCCCTTCCTATTGCCTGCACCCAACGGCTGGCCCCCTTACATCCCCGGCCCACCAGCAGGATGACCACCACCAGCAGCAGGAAGCCGTAGATGTAATACACTGCACGGGCGGGCAGGGGTCAGGTGCCGGGGGGTTACAAGTCGCTCAGCGCTCAGCGACCACATAGCCAAGGGGCGGGCAGACGGCGGCGGCGGCGGATAGGGCGCGGCAGGAATGGCCGGCATATGCGGCAGCACCACGGCCCTGCCACGGGCGGCGCGCTGCCTGCCTGCCCGGGCCGCGCGACAGCAGGCGCACGAGCACGCGGCGGCGGCTCACCCTTGCAGTTCCCCGCACCCTACACGGCTTGACAAGGAGCCGCAGCCGCGCAGCAGCCGAGCATGCGCTGGGGCCGCAGCCCGCGCCCCCTGGCAACGCAAGCAAGTGCTGCTCGGCGGCTCACCCTTGTAGTTCCAGAAGCTGGTGAACACAAAGTACATCTCTATGAAGATGGAGCCAAAGGGCAGCAGGCCGCCCGCCAGGCAGATGGCCCAGGGCCGCAGGTACCAGTGCTTGTCGGGGATGGGGCTGGGGATGCGCTTCACGCGGCACGGGTCTGCGGGTGGCGGGGTGAGGCAGGGGCAGAGAGCTGCTGTGGGTGCGATGGCCTAGGCAGCGGAACGGCAGCAGCGGCCCCCGCTGCAGCCGGCGCGCATGAGCCCGGCAAGCGTCGGCCAGCACCCGGCTGTCCTGCACACGCACAGCGCGCCCAGCTGCCGGCGCCCCGGCGTCTCCGCTGTCCCTCGCGCTCCGCCTCGGCACGGGGCGCTCACAGTTTGGCACCGAGTTCCAGTTGCGTCCGATGACTGTGCCGATGAGGCAGAGCGGGAAGCTTATGAAGCCCCACAGCAGCAGCACGGCCATGATGTAGCCGAAGGGCACGGCGGCGAGCGAGTGGTAGAAGAGCGCAATGGTGTTGAGCCCAAAGGCGATGCCGAAGCACAGCCCCGGGAACAGGCAGGCGGTGAGCAGCATGGTGCGGATCCAGTGCCGGCCCTCGTGCCGCGCGTACAGGCCGCCCGACACGTAGCCGCCTGGCGGAGGGGGGAGGGAGAGTCCAGGTCTTGGTGCAGGGGATGCGAGGGCGGAGCGGATGGGGCGGCGGTACGGACAGACGAGGCAGCGGGTGGTGCACCGCAGCGCGGCCCCAACAGCAGCCTGTGGCCATTGCTGCCCGCGCGCCGGCCCCGGGGCTTCTCACCGATGAAAGAGGTGAATGCGTATGCGATGATGAAGCAGGTCAGGATGGTGCCGCGCTCCTCGAAGAAGGAGCCCGCGATGGTGAGCAGGATGACGGCCATGCACAGGAACGCCAACTGCACGCCCGTGCCCACAGAGGCCGCCAGCAGCGTCAGCCGCCGGGGCGGGCGGAACACGTCGCCGTGCACCAGCTTCCTGCGGGGGCGCAGGTGGGCGGAGGGCAATGCACCGAGCGCGTTGTGGCCTCGTCCGATCCACGAGCTAGGGCGCAACAGCAAGGGGGAGGCCACGGCGGCGAACGTGGGAGGGAGCGCCAGTCAAGTGCGCTCCTGGCGCCGCGTCTGCAGGGCCGCGGCCCAGCGGCAGTGGGCGCTGCCTCCCTCCGCTGCAGCGCGAGGGCCGCAGCCCGCGCCGCTCCCATGGCTCCCCGGCCAGTCCGTCCCCACGCGATCCCCGGGGGCTAGGGCAGGGCGCACCGCGAGCCTGTGCCCGACCCCACTGACCCCGCTGCTGGTCGCCAGCTTACCCGGCACCAGCCGCTCGCCCGCTACGGAGAGCCCGCGCCCTACACTGGCCTTGAACCCGCTGTGCGCACCGCGGCCGCAGCGCAGAGCCCAGGCTTTTGCAACACCACCCCGCGGCCCTGAGGCTGCACCGCTCGGCCGGCTTCAATGCCGCGGCACAGGCCGCGGCGGACCGGCGCCTGAGCCCCCTCGCCCCCGTCGCTTCCCGCCGCGCCGCACCAGCCGCTCTCCTCGCTGAAGTCCCGCTCCAGGCTCTCCGCGTCCAGGCCCCCGTCCAGCGTGTCCGCGGCCGAGCGGGCGTAGCTGCGGGCAGGGGCCGGCGAAGGGTACCCAGGCGGAGTGAGTTGGGCCAGGGAGGGGACACAGCGCGGCACCGGCTGCAGAGACGGGAGTGGCCTGGCGCTGCAGCTGGGGCGCGAGGCCGGCCGTGAGGTCATACAAGTTGTTAAGTAACAAGCCCCGTGTGTTCAAGTGTTAAGTAGAACAGACCCCCACACGTGTACAGTACGCCCCGTGTGTTCAGGAATAAGTATAAGTATGTGTGTGGATCGGTCCTACCGCGCGTAGTCCTTGCGCAGAGTGCGCACTAAGATGATGGCGACGAGGCCGGTGAGGAAGAATACCATCATGAACGAGTTGACGAGGGAGAACCAGTGGATCTGGGCGAGGCGAGGGCGCACGGTGGGCAACGGAAGGCGCGTGCGGGGCAGCGCAGGGCGGGCGGCGTTGAGGGTCGCGGGAAGCAGCAAGCGCATGCGGGCTGGCGCGGCGCCATACCCCAACTGCCCCGTGAACTGGCCGCAGTGCCGGCTTGTGCCGCGGGTGCAGCCGCCAAGCCCGCTGTTTCGCCCCCCGCCCCTTCAGCCGGCGGCTCGCCTTGTGCTCGAAGAAGGTGTAGTCCAAGTAGCGCTCAAAGCGCTGGGAGAAGGGCGTCTTGGTCTCGTGCCAGTTGACGCTGTGTGTGGGGCGGGCGTGGGGGCGTGGAGGTCAGCGGCAGGCAGGCGTGACCAAACGGCCCAGGCAAGGGCGTGGCGCTTCCCACGCCGCCACAGAGCGGCCGGGTGCCCCGGCATTACCAGCACCGGCATGCGTCCCAGGGTTTGTGGGCCAGGGGTGGAGAGTAAGGGGTGCAGTGGCCGGTGTAAAGGGGGAGCGGGGAGGCAGCAGGCAGGTGGGGCGCGCACCTGTACTTGAAGGTGAGGTTGGTGCCGGGCGCAATGAGCATCGCGTCCGCGGTGGTGAGGTTGACTTGGATGATCTGCGGGCCGGTGGGAGGGCGGTGCAGCGCTGGGCTGCGTCGGCCCTAGAGCGTACAGCCACGGTGGCTGGGAGGGGCCACCGCCGACGAGCGACCGGCCACGGCGGTAGGGGCTATGGCAGGGCGCTGGAGCTGGGCTTTGCGGGGTCGGAGGCACTGCCGGCGGGCAACTTGGGCCGCTGCCTAGCCTCGGGCATGCTACCGACGGAGGCAGGTCTACACTTCTTCTCCCACTCGTCCAATAATGTGGAACGCCCGGGCGGTAGCAACCACGTCGCTGGGCACTGGACAAGGGCAGCAGCACCGAAAGCCTAGCACGCTGAGCCGTACCGGCGGCGCCACATTCAGCCCACCTTCGGGTTTCGCGCCGTCTGCGCTGCCACACACCATGCTTAAGAACCTTCCCTGCTTAGTCGCCCTGCGTCGCGCTACCCACCCTGCCCTGACAAGGGCGGCACACGCCCGGACGTCGGCCCCCTGTCCATGTGCTCCATCCTCTCTCCTCACCCTGTCCTTGTTGTAGGAGATGTCAAACTTCTTCGAGGTGTAGATGTACACCTGCTCCTTGTCCTTGTCCTCGCCGTCCTTGCGGACCTCACCCACAAAGCCCCACACCGGCAACTGCGGGCAGACGGGGTCGAGCGCACCCCGGGGAGCCGGCAGGGCACTTGCTGCCGGCAGGTGGACGGCTGGAACGCAGCTGGCGGCGGTGGCGCAGGTGAGGCAGGCCAGGCCGGGCGTGCGCAGCGGATGCTGTGTGGAGCAACCGGGCCAGCGCCGAACCCTGCCGGGGCAGGTGCGCGCAAGCATGCGCGCAAGCACGCAGCCGCGCACGCACATCGTCAATGAACATTTCAAACCAGTACTGCCGCCGCACGGCGTCCTCGAAGACCTCAGCTTTCCGCGCGTCCAGCGTCATGGAGCAGATGTCGGTTACGGCGGTGGTCTCTGCAGCGGGAGCACGGCAGCAGCGAGGGGTGCAGCGGTCGACGTTGGGCAGCGGAGCGGCCTGGCCGCGTGTGCATTCAGACATCCCCACCTCACCCTACCCAGCCCACCCAACCGCGCAGGTGGCAGCCTGCAGCGCGCCCAGCGCGCCGCCACCGGCAGGCGTGTCCCTGAGCCCGCCTCTGCGCCCCCATGCAGCCAAACTCCTAGCATCCAAGCAGTTGCTTAGCACGCACCCTTGAACTTCATCTCCAGCTGGCTGTTAATAAGCTCGTTGCCCTGAAGCACCTCGCCTAGCCCGCCCCACGAGTGCTGAGCCTTCTGGCCCGGGTACCGCTTGCAGAAGGGCAGGTAGTAGTAGTTGTAAGTCTCCTGGGGGTTGTTGTAAGGCCCGACCTTGTTGACCCACAGCTGGACCTTCTCCTTGTCGGCATACTGAGGGCCCGGGCGCAGGGAAAGAAGGACACGCGTCGGCGACGCAGCGGCTGCGTGGATCACCCCTTGATCACCCCATCATGTGCACATCGAGACTGCGCTTGTGTCAGGAGCGTCGGCAGCGTCTCGAGCACAAGGCACGGATTGTGCAACATGTACCGGACTACCACACTCGAGGTCCTTCTACGGCTGTCAGAGTGGTCAATCTAGCCCAATCGAGCGCTAGGAGGCCCATCGCCGGCCCGCTCCGGCGCTAAAGCCAAGATCAAGTCGGAAGCTTTCGCGCCCTCCTTGTCAACTTCTCCCTTCACGCGCCTTGTGGTTCTTATCAGAGGCAAGGCTAGGTCCGGCTAAGAGAGCGAAGCACAAGCTCAACAAGCTCAAGCATAAGGTGCGCATCGTGCAGTTTGCCTTGAAGTGTCGTTGATGTGTTTGTAGTTGTGCACGGCACAGCGTAGGGTTTGCGAAGACGGCACGTCGGCAATCGTCGGAAGGCGCTCTGGCACGAACCCATCACGAACCCTCCTTCCCCCCTTACGGCAGTTGGTTGTGATGAGCGAGTTGGAGCAGTTGGGCGCGATGGAGATGGCGTTAAAGGCGGTTGCGTTGAAGGTGAGGCTGCCGTACGAGCACTGCTCGAACTTGAGGCCGTGGCCGTCGACTGTGGGTAGCAATAGAAACTCGGCCAGACAGTCGGGTAGGTTATTGGTCGCTACCTGGCTCGGAGTCTTATAATTGTATGGTCAGCATACATGGTGGGGAATGGGACTTCATGATAGAAGCTGAGCGGTCACGTCACGGTTTCGTGCCGACCCTAGGGTCGCGGCCACGTCGAGGTTGTCATGGGTCATGGCCACCTGCCTCACAACATACATTTCGCAACATACATACGCGCTGCCGGCCTGTTCGCAACATACACTATCAACACACACAGGATGGTGCAGCTCCTCGTGATGGTGCAGCCCCTTGTGCGCCCAGCCGCATCATGCATGCAAGCGTCCCGCAGCAGCATACCGGTTGTCAAGCATCCAGCCACACCTACAAGGCCCGCTCCTTCATTAAATACACAGCTCATGCGTCTAATACACCCGTGCTTGCTGCCGGACGCTGCCGGGCAGCGGCCGTTGATTGAACTCGAGGCCTGCCTCAAGGGTATAGCGGTCAGCCCCAGAAAGCCTTTTGGGCGGGACAGCGGGCTAGTGCAGGACCGAGCGCAATGAGGTGAAGCGTTGGCAATGGCCGCTGTGAGCGTCTGAGTTTGGCTGTTCAGCCGCTGGCGCGGCGCCTTCCCGTCCCCAGCGCAACCGGGGCAGAACATGGGCAAAATAGTGGTAAATCTGTCGGGCGTTACAGCCCGAAGGTACATACTGGCAAGCTCACGGCTCGTAAAGGCTCTGGGTCCCGTGGCCCCAGTCGCGCGACCTCCTTCGATAAGAATTGCAGGCGCCCTACCACCTCCTTAACCAGAGCTCTACTTGACGCGTTGACGGTACTCATCTGGGGCGCGACCCCTGGCCCCTTCACCCGGACATGGCCGGGGCACGCTTGAATGCAAAGAACCGGCGCCGTCCCCACCCCCGCCCCCTGGCCTTGTGCTAGCCGCCACGTGCGGCCGCTACCGCAACAGCAATGCTGCCTTCATTCGCATCTCGTTTTGTATAACAGCCACAGCCGAGCCAGCCAGGCACGGTCAGGAGGCAGGGCTCGCCCTCCTTACCAACTCAGCCCCCAACACCGTTACGCTTCCGCTTGGCACGACCAGCTGCGGCTGAGCTCGGCCGCTTGCCACGGGCGCCGCTGACGCTGACGCTGGGCCCCGGCCCGGGGGTGGCGGCGTCGGCGGCCCTGCCCGGGCGCCCCCCATCAGAGCTCGGCCGGCCGCGCTTGCCGCGGCCGGGGCCGCTCCCCCGCCCGGCCCATCACCGCCGCCATCGCCACCCCCGTCGCCGCCCCCGCCGGGTGAGTGACGAGGACTAATGGTTCGTTAAGATCACATGGCATTAATAGCCTCGGCTTCATGAGCACCATGCTCTCCTGCCAACACTACCACGTGCATTTATCCGCAGGCTGTGGGCGGAGCCCACACGGCCCTACTGGCCGACCCCTCGGGAACACCAAGGGTAGGGTATGTGCCTTGCCGTAAACAACCAATATAGGTGGCGTGGGTCGGCCAGCCACGGTAGCTTACACACTACTGCTACTGTGGTCCCAGTTTCAAAGGCTGGGCGCCATCGTGCCTGGATGTCCTCAGCGCAAGCGGGACATCCTTGCCCTCCAGACTACGCTCGTCTCGTGGGCTCTCAGCAGGTACGCGCTCCGCGCGTGCCGCATGACTGGCTTACGCCTGTCACACAGGCTGTGAGAAGTGTCAGGCTGTGAGCCTGGGAGGGCTGTCAGCGCCATGCAAGCTCCGAGGCGCCGTGCCAGCCGCGCAAACGTCGGCGGCGGGGCGAAGCCTGGAGGGTGCTCGCGGCTGCTTCAGTCCTACTGTCCTCCGCCCCGGCTTCGACCTTCTTCGCGCAACCACATCGCGCCAAGACGTCAAGGCCAGAGATGGCTGGCCGCAGTGCAGGACCGAGCGCAGTGAGGCCCTCCTGGTGAGGAAGGAGCCATGTTCGCTGGGGCCATAGCAGGCCGAAGCCATTGGTGATCGCCTTCTTGCGTTACAGCATCGAGCTGCGTGCGGCCTCGCCGCGGGCTCGGGCAACGAGTGCGTGCCCAGCCAGATAGATCATCACAAAGTTCTCGCTCCCATGCATAGTTGTTGTTGACTTGTTGTGGTACTACTTGGCCCGTTTCCGGGACGCCCACCTGCTGTACAACGCAGTCGTGCCTCCGGACAAAAAATACTAAACAGACACCATGTCGGAGCACGCCACCTCAATCTCCCTACAAGCGTGGAGCGCCGAGCAATCTACCGCACGACGTGGCAGCAACATCAAAGGGCGTCCATTGCAGCCTACTTCCGCGACGCCGCCACGCCATGCGTTGAGTTTTGTCCCCCTCGGTTCTGGCGGATCGGGGCAACAGCGCCCCGGTCCGCCAGCACGGCCCCGTGCTCGCTCCTGGCATTGCCAGCTAGCAGCCGGGGCCACACCTCAGAGCATGCAATGCCGCATGCAACAAAAGTTCACTCCCTACCGTTCGCGCCATGGCGGCACAGCGCGCCGGGGCCCGCTCGCAGCTGCTCTCACCCAACTACGTCTACAACCCAGTCCCTGGTACCAGTTTCCACTCCTACCTACAACCGCTCTCTCGTTCAACCCACTTCGTTCACCTGAGTGTCACCTGGGCAGCGCCAGTTAGTGGGGGCAGCAAGCCAAGGACCGCTGCTGCCCCCAAGGCGCGCCAGGCAGCCATGCCCATGGCCGTGTCAGGCTTCGTGCCGAAGGCAGCACATGATGTATGCCACCGCCCTGCGCCTCACTCAAATAGAAGAATGAACGCAAAGGGTGCCCTAACCTCGCAAGATGCCTACGGCCGTGTACTGGGGGGTCCAACTACGCACGAACCCAAACAAGCCTGACTAAACGCCGAGCCGAGCCCAACGTTCAAACGTCTACAGTCCGCTGTCTAAAAGATCATCAACACGTGCACAGGTTGTTCAGCTCGCCACGTCGCGTTGCGAAAGCGGCATCGCCCACGTGAAAAGCGCCACAAAGTTCAGGCGAACCTCGGCGTAAGCTGGTTATCGCAGCTTTAGTTAAGGGAGTTCTTGGAGGTCGCCTCGAGTTGCGCTCGAAACTGGCACCTCGCCACCTGCAGGCGCGCGCGCTCCTCTATTTGCCTGGATGTTTTGTAGTACCTGCGGGGGCCATGAATGCAGCATTAGGCAGAACAGCGGGTAAGCGCAATGTACGCAGGAGCAACAAGACGTTACGCTCGAGCATTGGTCAGGGCCCAGCACCAGCGCGTTGCGCGTGCCCCGGCTTACGTCTTGCAGGGTATCGCGATAGACGGTGTAGACACCACTTCGGTCCCGGAAGGCGAAACCGAGTGGAGGGTACAGTGGGAAGGATGGTAGTTCTTCGGAACGAAGGCGCCCACGTTGCACGAGCAGGGCGTTGCCAGCGACCGCCCGCGGGGCGAGCAGCTCGTCTCGTCGCAGCAGTCAGGCTCCTCATCAAATTGATACACGTCGTGGCTCGCCGCCAGCAGCTCCGCCAGCAGCGACCGTTGCGTGCGCAGCGCCGTGCCAGAGGGCGTGGCGCCACCCATGGACGGCTCAAAGCCCAGTATGGACTTGGGCGAGTCCTGGAGGAGCTGCGAAACGCTCGATGAGCTGTTCTGCATGATTGTTGTGCTAATTTCTCTGTCAGTAGCACTGCTGTGTGTCGCTGGAAACTATGTGTGGGGAGAGGCGCAGTGTCTGTTGAAGAAGTCCTTCAGTGACGCGGGGTCACGGGGACGGAAAAGGTCCCTCTCACGGGACAAGAGGGGAACATCCCGAGTGCTGCTCCCGGCTTACACATAAATATAAGCTGCCTTTTGGCGCCGCGTTGACTCGCTCAGGAGGGCTGACGCACGCTGCCAGCTTTCGACATGACCAAAGTCGTCAACCTTACAACCTAGGCTCCCGACCTTCTGATTCATTTAGTCGACATCGACTTGTGTCGCTAGACATTGGGTTGGGTTACTTGCGTTTCGATACCTTTTGCACCGGCGTTAATGGAGTACGTAGTATGTCATGCATATTGTTCGCGATGGTCCATGCGACGTGCGTTTCCACACATCAGCAATAGACGACACGATGCATCATCGCGTGGCAAGCGGCGCAATCAAACAAGTGGACTTTGCATGTCGTTGGGCCAACACGGCCCAGCCCCCAGCGTACCCAGCCCGCCGTCAAGCGGCGAGTGCTTAATGCCCCAATCCCACTAGTGCAGCAAATATTCCAGCGTATCCCCTGGCGTATGCCTCTGCGATACGCTCTTACCCCGTGCCGGTAGGGAGCTGACCTGCGGGCATGCGTGCGCTTGGCATCGAAGTAGAATTGCGCGCGTCGAACTGCACGGGTAACCCAGCGGGCAGGCTTTCAGCCGGGGACTCAGATGCCAGAAAGAATGCCGGCCGGGCGCCGGGCAGGCTAGGCCAAATAGGCGGGCTACGCCAGCAGGCGGGCCAGGCCCCAGCGCGGCGTCGGCGGCAGCAGGGCCATGCGGGCTGGAGGCTGGCAGCGGCGGTTTGTGAAGATGTGGTGGAGGTTGGGGACGGGGCACCCAGGGTCTCGATCCTAAGTCGTCGGTCTCTGCGTCCCAGTCGGCGAGCGAAACGGTGTTGGAGTGGGTGCGACCGTGTGCGACGTGGTGGGTGCTGCGGCAGTGGCGGGTGCTTCTGCCAGTGAGGGCCGGTGAAAGCCGGTGAGCGGCCACGGATGGGCGGAGTGCGCAAGGTTGGGGCCCGCGCCGCTTGCGAGGGCCCAGGCCGCACCTCGCCAACGGGCTTTTAACGACCCTGCGCCTCACGCCGCAACCTGCGCCGTGCTCGACCCTTGCCGAGTGCGCGGCTGTCGTCGTGCGGCTGGTGGGCGTGCCGATGAGAGCCGCCGGCGAGGGAGTGACGGCGTGGGGGAACAGCCAGGCCGCGTGGGGCGCTAGCGGCAACCAGGTTGTGTGGGCGCCGGGCGGGCGGTGGCTGGTGGGCAGGACCGGGACGGAGGCAGGACCGGGGCCGCGGGGCGCGACGTGCGGTGTGGTCCGTGTAGCAGGCCGTGTGGCGCTCGGCGGCGTGGGGCGCTGGGGCCGTCATGGCGAGAGCTGCTATCGGGCGTCGGGTCGCAATCTGGGCGGCAGCATCGGCAAGGGAGGCCAGGTGGCAGACTGCTCAAGGCCGTGAAGGGCGGTGCGCACAGCTGTGGCGGCGATGTATGGTGCAGAGCCAATCAATGATAAGCTAGAACGAAGTCAAAGAAGGAATATTGAGCTGCGCTTGATGCGGGGCTGTCAGTATCAAATTCGAGCAGGTGGAGGGGAGGCCCGCGTGTTGGGGGCAGGCACAGAGAAGGAGCGGATGTCCAGCTGGGAGCGGCGCTGTGCGTGTGAGTCTGGAAAAGCCTGGAGTAGGGGAGTGCGAGCCACCTGGTGCGCAGTGTGAGCCCCGTGGTCTGTCGAGGTCAGACGCGGTCGAAAGTGCGAGCGCGTGCGAAGTAGTTCTTACTCCAGCCTCATCGCTTTACATCATTCTTTGCTCTTTGTACGTGTGCGCGCTCGCGGCTGACCGCGCCGCCACGACATATCGACCGCACTTTGCGTCCAGAAAGTGTTCAATCCAACCCTGCCCAACGGCTGGCTCGCGATCCCAGCAGCGCGAGCCGAGCAGCATGTATTCATCAATGTTAGCACGCTGGCCCAAGCCGTCCCAAGCCTGCCCAAGACTCCTCGGTACAAGCCCTAGCGCCACACGGGCGGGGCACGCCATAACCCATCTGCACCTTGAGCGAGCCACCCAACGTCTCAGCTCAGACACCGGCACGCGCACCACGCCGGCCAATCAGCGGCGTCAGGACGAGATTGACAGCGATACCGTGCGAGCACTCGCTTGCTCTTGCCGGGAGTGCCGTGTGTAAGGGGCGCCCTGGCCCTGAGGTCACGCGTGAGGACAGCCACCCAGGATGCTCAGGGTCTTGGCAGGGCGCGGAGTGGAGCGGCTGAAGTCATTTGAGACGACGAAGGAGCGTACTTTGCGACGCGTCGCACGGCTACTGGCCCGCTGGAACCCCCCGGGGTGAACAGCTGGCCTGCCGGCCTTGTGAGGTGGGCCATGAGGTGGGCCTCGTCGCACCAGTCCTGCTCCTAGCACCGTGACACGCCCAACGTATGCTTTGGATCAGATTGTCTTGCGGTTGTTGCTCTGAATAGTTGAGCGGGGGGCCGGGTGTCTGTGGGCCGGAAGGGTGGGTGGGAGAGGGTGGGCACGCGCCGGGCCAGGAGGGGCAGGGAAGGGCGTGCAGGGAAGTGGGCTCGTCCTGCACACATGGTCGGCTGCGATGCAGCCTCAAACAAGCCAAGGCGCTAGCCAAGTGACAGTCAGTATAAAATTGCGAGCAAGCGCACGCAAAAACGCAGTTCGCGAAGGCAGCACCATCCGGTTTTGGACTGTCGGGATTGTCGACAAAATTCGATGCTGTCGTGCGCCTGGAAATCGAGGTCTGGTCGCCTGAGATTCCTCATGCCCTGTGCGCAGCTGGGACAGGTTTCCGCACTGCCGCAACTTGCCGCACTACGACAACGCTGACGTCACCACACGTCACTTGCTCTTCCATTCTTGCGGCACGACACATCCTTCGGCTCTGCAGCATAACTACATCTCACAGCGTCCATCCAAGCAGACACATACGATGAAACCGTCGAAAACAACCGCTCTCAGAGCCCTCACATGCCCAGCTGCCCACGTAATACAGTAGAGCCAGCTTGGTGTCCCCGCCTCTTAGCGGACCTGCTGCAGGTCACGCTCTGTTGGGGTCACGACTTAAGCACACCGTGTGGATTGTGCCAGGCCAGGGCTTATCGTCATGTACGTGGCCCGCGTGCGTCATAGGCGCCTGGGTGGGCGGCCACGGGGTGTCATGACACAACGCGTCCTTGGCACAGCACGGTCCGGAGTGCCGACTGCCCTGCCCGTCGATGGACGTACTGTAGTAGCCGGATGCACTACTCCTGACATCCATGGACAGGATTTGCCTGCTACACGTACTGTGTCATGAAAAGGGCCGTCAGCCCGTCACGGTTCTCGACTGATTTTGTTTTTACGGCAGCAGCCCTGCTGCTGCTGGGTCACCGTCAGAGGCCTGCTGGGCGACGAACGGCGCCCAGCCAAGGCAAGGGGCGGCACCGACCGCGGTGGCTTACAGCCCGAATTGCACGCGAGCCACCGCTACGCTGCTCTCAGGACGCCGACCCCTTCCCGGCCTCGGGTCTTCTAGCGTGCCCGGTACGGTACCCACACGACGGCCGCATCCTGCGACGCACGCCGACACTAGTTCCTGTTGCGGTACTCGACTTTCACTGCTCCTGGCTCGAGCGACGACTCCCACACACCGCTGTTTCGTCACCTGCACTGCCCCCCCGTGCACTCTCGCCACAACTCTGCGCACACAAGGCCCCGCGCACGACGTCCCGCAACCTGCCGCCGCCTCCCTCCAGCAGCCGCAAACCTGTTGGCCCGTTTGCTCACTGTCCTCTGCGCAACACACATACTCGTACTACCGCCGATACGGCTTCGTCGCTGTCTCATGTTTGCAGCCCCCTCAAGTCCCTCCGCGTCTTCGCTGTCCGCGCCTCGGCAAGTCCATAGTGGTGGCGGCCGGCCTAGCTGCCCGCTAACCCACAGCATAATAGGGCCGACGCCCGAGCTCAAGTACTCCCCAGCCGCTCCAGCGCAACGCATGCGGCTACCCGGCTCCCGGCGCCTCACGCCGCGCGCAGGAGCCGCTCCACCTGCAGTTCGGGATGGACAAAAACACGCGTGGGCGTCAGCTGGATCTCCGACCGCGTGCAGTGCTCCCCGCTACCGGCACGCCGCGGCTGCCCAGACCAGCCCCATTCCTCGGACGCCCGCCGCGCGCACCGCACCTCGTCTCGCGCCTCGGCCTGCGCGCGCCAGTCCTCCTGTACCGACTCAAGCTCCACAAGCCGCTCCACCTGGCTCTGAATGCCGGCCACCTCGGCCGCCGGCACCTCGATGTCCATCTCCACCTCGATCTCAATCATGTTCATCACACGACTGTAGCCGTCCAGCAGCTCGATGCGCCGCGACAGCCGCTCCTCGATGTTGGCGCGCGCGCGCGACACGCGCCCGATGCGTTGCTCGTAGGCGGCGCCGCCGGGGCCGGTCGTCGTTGCGGCGGCCACCGCCGACGGCACCGTCGTCGCGCTGACGGCCTCCATCTTGTTCTGCAGCTGCCACAGGCGCGCCAGGAAGCGCACGTCCTCGGCGCTCTCCGCCAGCACCGCCGCGGCCTTGCCGGAGAGCGTGTTGTACTGGCCCAGCAGCTGCTGGCGCACGTACTCGACACGGACGCGGTCGTCCGGCAGCTGCTTGAGCCGCGGGACGAGCACGTTGCTGCTGAGCAGCGCCGTGCCGGCCACCGAGCCCGCGCCTGCCGCGATGAGCAGCGGCAGCGCCGGATCGAGCAGCGTCGAGGCCGCGTCGCCGCCGGCCAGCACCACGGCGAGCGGCAGCACCCAGCTCGGCACACCGGCGGCTTCGGCCGAGACGGGCGGCCGCAGCAGCGGCAGCACGACGCCGGTCTTGTGGTTGGTGGAGGTGAGCGCCTCGCCGGGCTTGGCGCCGGGCGGCGAGGCGTTGAAGATGCCGCCCTTGCGGATGTTGCGCAGCGGCGCTGACACGATGGTCGCGCGCTCGCCCACCTGCGTCACGGCACCGAGAGGGTGTGTTCATTCATAGGTGACAGGGAGCAACAACCCACGCGCGGCACGCCCTGGGTGCGGGTGACGCGTTGGTCGGGCGCAGCAAGCGGGATTGCATTCAGGTGCGCCAGTGCGGGGCGCCAAGCCCAGCGCGGCCTGTGTATGCGGCGGCGTTGCCAAAGGCGGTGGGGTGCGGCGGTGCTGCGAGGCATTACGGACAGCCAGCGACAGGCCGCGTGCGCGGCACAGACCAGGCCGCTGTCGAGCGGCGCGCGCTGCCATGGGCTTGCTGCCGGCAGCCGCGCCGTGCCTGTCTCCCCCGAGCAGTTATCCAGCCCGCGTGCCGTGCCTCTCCCCTCCCTCCCGCCTCCCTCGCAGCCCACCTGCACCGGCACCGCTGACGACTCGGTGCCCACCCGGAAGGTGCGCGAGGTGTTGTCGGGGGCCTGTGGGTGCGCGCAACGACAAGGGAGCCGTCGCGGTCAGCCAGCAGCGGCGCAAGCCTCACAGCCACGCAGCCCAACAGCGCGAAAGAACGCGTGATCAACCCCGCGCGCCCTCGGCCGGCTGCCCCGCGCGCGTCCTGCCCCCATGCTGTCCCCCGCCTCCCGCGGCAGCGCACCTGACCGCTCCTGCCGCCCCGGCCCCGGCTGCCCCCCGCCCAGCCGGCCGCTGGCCCAGCCCCCCACCCTGGCCACACGCACCCGCAGCACGAACTCGTGGATGGCGGCCACGGGCGGCTTTTTGATCAGCCCTACCGCGCGGCCCAGCGCCAGCAGCAGGTTGCCGCTGGGCACCAGCGCAGTGCTGCTGGAGCCCACGGCGACGCCGGTGAACACCTCGTACTCGTAGCGCGAGTAGCCGTCCGCCACCGTCTTGGCGCCCTCCTGCGGAGGTGGGTGGCAACGACGGGTGGGGCTGGGCGATGCTGTGTGGGAGGGGCAGCACGGACGGTATGCAGGCCGGCCGGACCCCCTCGGCGGGATGGGTGGGGGCCGGTGGCTGTGGCGGGTGCGGCGAGGGGCGTTGGACCGCGCGTAAGCCGGCTGGCCGATGCTGTGCAGGGTGCCAGCGGGGGCCGGCGAGAGCTGCCTGGAGTGCAGCCTGTTGGTTCAGAGTAGCCCCGTCTGTAGCCGGGCGAGGCGAGGCCGCTGGGCAGGCCCCATCTCCGCCAAGACGCCAGTGGCGGCCATAGCTACCGGACACCCCGCCCCCAGCAGGCCGACCACAGCGCCGCCAGTGCCAGGGGTGTGGCCCCGCCCCCAGCCGACCCTGCTCCGTGGGCGGCAGCGCACCTGCGGCTGCACCACCGTCAGCGGCCGGTCGGGTGCCAGCGGGGAGGTGATGACCTTGCCGAAGCCCACCTCCTCCGAGCCGCTCGGCAGGCCCTGCCCCTTCATGTCCGCGAGCACCTGCGCGCCGGCAGCGGAGCAGGACGGCGCAGGGAGCTGGCATGGGTGCCGCACAGCGCGAGGCCAGGACGTCCGCCGCCCCCGGGCGTGGGGCCGGTTGTGGAGCACATGGCAACTGAGGCAGCCACTGGGGCGGCCGAGGTCCCTCCCAAGAAGCCAGCCTGCCGTCCTTCACCACGGCAGCAATCCCAGGTGGCCGAAGGTAGCACACCAGGCTCAAAAGGCACGCGGACCCTGCCGTGGCGCCGCGGGGCTGCGCTCCGCATGCACACCGGCTGCAGGCAATGCGCGGCAGCACCAGCGCAGGCCCCAGGCAACCCCAGCAGCTCGGCCCCCACGCCACCCCGCCGCGCCACACGCTGCCCTGGCGCGGCAGCGGCAGCGGTCCCGCGCCGCACCCCCACCTCCCACCGCACCCGCAGGAGCCGCGACCCCATACGGACCCCCACTTTCTGCCGCACCTGCAGCGCCTCCACGATGCACAGCTGCTGGCACAGCCCCAGCACCACCTCGGTGGTGGTCGCCAGCGTGGCGGCGGGCCACGCAAACGCCACGTCCAGCGAGCGCCGCGCCGCGCCGGCGCCGCCCCGCAGCGCGCCGCACATCTCCCGGTACAGCGCGAGCGCGAGCTGCGGCTTGCCCCGCTGCAGGAAGAACTGGATCACGGACCGGGCGTCGGGCTCGGTGACTGACGCAATGCCCTCCTCCAGCAGCGCGTCCGCGACCTCAATGGCGTTGCTCGCGCCCGCGAAGCGGCGCAGCAGGGAGGGGCTGGAGAGGAGCCGCCGCGGTCCGGAGCCGTCGGCCGAGGGGGCGCCTGCTGGGGCGGCTGAGGAGCTGGAGGCAGAGGGCTGCGGGCCGCTGGCGCCGGTAGCGGCCGGCTCGCGGCCCCGTGCCGGGGCGGTGCTGGTGGACGCCGTGCCGGCTGCCGCAGAGCTACTCACAGCCTGCGGGATGGTGGGGTGACGACGGCAGTAGCAGAGTATTGCCGCGCGGCCGCGAGCGGGCAGCAAACGCGGCTGGCAGCGCCGCTGCGGCGGCCTTGCAGGGCAGCGCCTCCGCGATGTGATTGGCAAGCCCGATCTCGACGAGGCCTGCGTTAGAATCACACGAAGCAATCCGCACCAGGCGTTGCGTCCCGCGTGCGCTTACCGCGCTCTGCTGCTCGCCATTGCTGAGCGTCGACGCCGCTTGGCAAGCCCGCCGCGGTTGTCGTGGCAGCAGCAGTTGTTGTGAGTGCATCGGGCATTGTCCTGACCGCGGCTGTAAGCGATTTGCGCCTAGCGCGAACGAACCAAGTGCGGACATCGTTTGCTTCCAGCGAACGACTCAGCCCTAGACTACCAAGCTTGCATCAGTGAAGATGGACTGACCACACAAGGAACGGCACACTGGGCGTTTGCGGTCACCGCAAGCTTGAAATTCGCCGTTGCAAAGGGCCGCGCTCGCGGCCCGGTGTAAGCGTTGCTGTGGGATGTGTGGCGGGCTTGCGATTGGTATGCCGCGAAGGCTTGCTGAAGCGGGCAAACATGAGATCGCGTGCCCCCACCCAGCCACCGTGCCACACCCCCAAACACATGGCCCTGCCGACACGCCAGCCCCCCTCGCTGCTCCAACAAGGTCCAGACCTTATCCCACGCCAAGAGCTTACAGTATACCTACCCACTCTGGTACAGCAACAAAAATTCTTCTGCTCTGAACCCAATGAAGCCGCCCCAACCCGTGCCGCACGCCGTGCCGGAGCCGCCTCCAGGCGCCTCTCGCCGTCTCTCGCCTTTCAGGCTTCGCCCGGCAGCCGCCCTCCTGCTCTTGCATCCCCGCCCCTGCATTGCAAAGCAGCCGTCTGTGCGCAGCTTCCAAGCAACTTTCGCTACCAGCCAAGACCGCATCCAAGGATAGTTTAATGATAAGCTATAACGAAGTTCGGCGCCCTTGTTGTTGCCAGATGCTGGGCCCCAGGGGGCCTCCTAAGGAAGGATAAGCTACGACCCAAACATGATGTAATTGTCTCTGTTGACATACGCGTGCTGAGCAAGCCAAGGCTACGTCGCAGGATGGGGCAAACAATGGGTTTGTGCGTGTTCGTGTGCTAGTGCCCTCAGCACGACCCGAACCCCCGCTTACCCCGCCTTACCCGAATGGTTCGTGGTCTTTGATAGTGCTGCAATGCAACCACACGGACACACAATTGATGACTGCACCAAACGCGACGCCGAAGTCAAAACTTCCATTTCCTCGCAGCGCCTCGCTCCTCATAGGGCTGCCGGGCCGCTGTAGCAAAATATGTTCAGTTGACTTAGCCTGAGAGCAAGCGAGCCCTGGGAGCTACCGGGCACGGCCTGCGGGCCGTGTCCGCAGACAACGAGCAGCCATGAACAACTACCAGTAAGTCCAGCTTGGAGTCGGGAACTGCTGAGCTGGCGGGATGACAGCGAGCTGGTTCTTCGCGCAGCATTTATGAGAAGATCGGCCACGGGAAGCACTCCACAGTGTACAAAGGCCGGAAGAAGAAGACCATCAGCTACTATGCCATCAAGTCGGTGGATAAGACGCAGAAGCAGCGGGTGCTGCAGGAGGTGCGCTCAAGCGGAAGCATGCAGCTGCGCAGGGCCTGTGCAGGTGGCAGGGTGGCACCGACACGCGGGAGTCACAAAGCTTGCACGGACGCGGGACAGCTCAGCCTGAGCTGCCCACGGGTTTGCGCAAAGGGTGCAGCTTTGCATCGACAGCCGGCGCCCTAAACCAGGATGCGCGTACCTGTAGGTGCGCACGATGCACGCGCTCGACCACCGCAACATCCTCAAGTTCTTCGCTTGGTGGGTGGGGTACGGGGCGGTGCCGCCCCGCTACTACACCATCACATTCGGCTGCAGCGTGCTCCTTGGAAGGGCCCTGGGCCCCGACCGGGCAAGGAGTGGCGCCTGCATGAGGGCAGGGGAGGCGCTAGGAGCCGGCGCATGACCGTGGGCGCGCTCAGCAGAGGCGGGCCGGGGTCGGACACCCCGCACCGCTTCCCCTCCCGTGTGGCTAGGTACGAGACCACCAACCACCTCTGGCTCATCCTGGAGTACTGCGTGGGAGGGGACCTCATGTCGCTGCTTCGGCAGGACGTGCGCCTGCCAGAGAGCTCGGTGCACGACTTTGCACGCGACCTGGTCACGGCGCTGCAGTACCTGCACAGCAAGGTGTGCCGTCTGCTGCTTACGAGAAGGGCGAGCGGGGAGCCCCGCGGCAGCCAGACATAGTGTCCTGATGCTTCAGCGCATCCGCAACTGCTAGCGACCTTCCCCCGCTTGCGACCTGCACAACCTGGCCGACCCACTTGGCAGGAAATCATCTACTGCGACCTCAAACCCTCAAACATTCTGCTGGATGAGAACGGCCGCATGAAACTGGGCGGCTTCGGCCTCTCCAGGCGCCTTTCGGAGATCAACAAGAAGCCCCTGCAGGCGCTGCCACAGGTGTGCCGCGCGCGGGTCACCCCTGGGCTCATAGGCCGTGGCGCCCAGCATCTCGCCAGCTGCTCTGACAGCTGCGCTTGCCCGCTACTGGCTTCGCGCACCCCGACCAGGCCATGCGCGGCACGCCCTGCTACATGGCGCCGGAGCTGTTCTCCGAGGGCGCGACGCACTCGACAGTGTCGGACCTGTGGGCCATTGGCTGCGTGCTGTACGAGTGCTCCATGGGCCGGCCGCCCTTCCTCAACTCCTCCTTCAACCAGCTGGTCCAGGAAATCCTGAACAACGACCCTCAGCCCATCCCCGGTGAGCCGCACAGCGGCTGAAGAGCCCGCCGCGGCACCCACAGCTACCCTCTCGCACGATCACAGTTTCCGGGGCCTCCAAAGGCCACCGAACCCCATGGGCAGCCCTGGCGACGGTGGTTGGGAAGTCCACCAATTTGGCCATGGGGTTCCACCGGAGGATGCCGCCCTTACATGTCACCTCGTGTGCCGGCCCTCAGGCGCTAGCCCCGAGTACCACGACATGATCTCCCGGCTGCTGGACAAAAATCCTGCCACTCGCATCAAATGGAAGGTGCGGCCATGGTCCGTTGGCCCTTCCTGCCGCCTCAGAGGGCCGCGCTGCTGCCTCTGATGATGATCATGATGTCAGCCACCCGGATTGTCCAAAGCGGGAGCCTGCTCCTGGCAACCAACCTGACTGCCCTCTCGGCACCGCCTTGCGCAGGAGCTGTGCGTGCACCCGTTCTGGCAAGTGCGGCTGCCGTCGCTGGACCTGCCGCCCGAGCCGGCGCTGGAGGCCTTCATCCAGCGCTACGGCTTGGCGCCCACGGTGGAAGAGGTGCGCGCGTCCACGCGCGACGGGCTCAAGGTGCGCTGGGGCGCGCGGGTGTGGAATCGAGCAACTGGGTAATGGCGTTGGCGCATTGTTTCCGAACTGGGGCCGGCGGGTCGAGTCAGCCGTGGATGGGCAGCTGGTTGGGAGCGCTGCGCAAGTGGGGCTGGCGCATGTTTGGCCCAAATTCCTGCGGCATGCCATGCCAAGTGCTGTGCTATGCAAGCAAACGGTGCGCTAAACGACGTGTGTGAGACATGCGACCTCGGTACCGTCCGCTCCTTGGCCCCTCAGCTCGACAAGGCCCGCACCATGCGGCAGAGCGTGGACATTACGCGCCTCTCGCGCATCGCGCTGCACAACCTGGAGCGCGAGGGCGAGGGCGCTGACTACAGCGGCACAGGGGCTGGGGGCGCGGCGGCGGCGGAGGCGCGGCCGGGCGACATCCGCATCGACTCGGCGGATGCGGAGCTGGACTTTGAGGAGAACCGCGAAGAGGGTGAGTCCTCGGTTGCGCTGCAGGTTGCGCTGCAGGAGGGGGCCGCGCGCACATGAAGCGGGTTTATGATTGCGCTTGGTAGCGGCACGACTCGCTGGAAGGCACGCTGTGTTCCACGCAGCTCGGCAGGGAGCCCAGGCCACTGAGCCGCATGATCAGGACTGAAGGGAAAGGGCCGGGCAAAGAGGGTCGGGCTGCCGACGCGACAGCCAAGGACTGGCTGTGCCGCGCGCTTGGCAGCTAGGTCGTTAACTCGGTCCGTGCCCGGCGCCGCCGCAGTGGTGGACGAGGAGAGCCCGGTGTCGCCAGCGCCGTCGGACGACGGCATGGTAATCGACCAGGGCTCGGGCGCTCCGCTGGCCGACAACGGCCGCATGATTAGCGCCACCGCTAACGACGCCATGATGGCCCGCGCGGCCGCGGCCAACCACGGCCACGGCCCGCATGGGGCGCCAGGGCCCGCGCGCCGCGGCGCGCCGGCCGATGGCGCGGGCGGACCCATCCCTTCGGCGGGGCCGTCCGGCCGGCCGCCGACGCGCGGCGGCACAGGCGACGACCGGGCGCGGGCGTCTGCGGCTGGGTTGGGCCGGACAGACGGGGCGGCTGGGGACATGGCTGCTGCGGCGGCAGCCGCGGCGGCGGTGGGCATGGAGGACGACCTGCTGGTGGAGACGGAGTCGATGACGGCAGATCGCGACTCAGCCTCGCTGGAGGAGCTGATCTGGCACCCGTCAGACACAGCCGTCAAGCCCATCGTCGCCAACCGGCGGATAGGTGGGTAGGGCAGAGGCTTCCGCTCGCGCCCTCGTTGCAGTGGCGGGGGCGAGGGTTGCGGGTCCCCGCGACCGACCCGGACGGCATTGTTGGGCCAGCCAGTAAACGCTGGCGTGCTTTGCCCGGGCCGCGACAGAACGCCTGCCCGAGCCGCGCTACGACGCGGCCAGCCTGCCGTTCAAGCCGTGGAGCCTGGCGGAGATGCTCAACGCCAACCAGGCCGACCTGGAGGCCTTCCTGACCCACATCTACCGGGCCATCGCCAGCGCGGCGCCGCTCAAGGTACGGCCCTGCGCCCGCGCCTGCTCCCTGCTGGCTGCACACATGCCGCTTGCGGCGCCTGCGTGCGGCCATGGGTACCGCCTTCAGTGCCCACACGATACCATACGTGCCTGACAGCGCGCCCTGGGCTGCCCCACCCTCGCGGTGTCGCCTGTCTCAGGACAAGGTCAACGTGCTAAGCTACTTCGAGACGCTGTGCGTCGACACCAACGCCGCCAACGTGCTCATCAACAGCAGCCTCACAATCCTCTTCATCCGCATGCTGCGCAATGCTCGCGCGCCCACGCTGCGCATCCGGCTCGCCAGCGTGCTCGGTGAGTCGGCGCGGCTGAGGCGCACGCGCGGCCGCTACTGCTGCTGCCGAACATTGTCGCCCGCCTGTGTGCCCTCAGGCCTGCTGGTGCGGCACGCGACGTACATTGCCGAGGAGCTGGCTAACACGGGCGTGGTGGAGGTGCTCAGCGAGGCGCTCAAGGTGCGGCGGCACATAGGCCGCAGCACGCGCACCGGGTGCCTCCGCCTGCCTGCTGATGCCTGTCGACTGACCTGCGTCCACGCCATCGCCTTCGCAGGACAAGAACGAGCGCGTGCGGCGACGCGTCATTGCCACGCTGGGCGAGTTGCTGTTCTACATTGCCACGCAGCAGCAGGACAACGCGGCTGCGGCCGCGGGCAACGGCGGCGCGGCGCCGGCCGACCCGGCCGTAGTGTGGGGCATCAGCAGCAATACCTACGCGCAGGTGCGGGCCGCGGGCGGGAATGCACCGTACTATCCCGAACAACGCAGTGCTTCGCCGTCCTTGGTACATTTTCGTCGTCACTGCAAGGGCACATCTCGCAGCTACGCGCTGCCTACGCCCTGCGCCTCAGCTAAGCCGGCAGTGCCTTCTCCGTCCTGCTCCGTCTGGTTGACCTCCTGCCCACGCCGCCGCGCCTCCCGCCCGGCCAGGTCATGCGGCTGCTCAAGGACAAGGAGGACGAGGTGGCGGCGCACTACGCGGTCAAGACCGTGGAGAACATCTGCAGCCAGGGGGGCGAGTGGGCGGCGCGGTTCGCGACGCAGGACGTGGTGCTGAGCCTGGTGCAGCTCATCAACGGCCAGGGCCGCGGGGAGCAGCTGCGCGCCACGGCCGCGTCTACGCTGGCGCGGCTGCTGAGGTGCGGATGGGGCTTCCAAGGGCCGTTCTGGGCTGGGGCCGAGCGCATGGGCGGTGGCTTTGGCCGCGCGCCGAGGCGCCCCCGCTCTCTTGTGCGGCATCGTGGCATGCTGAGCCTGTGTTGGGCTCGGCTCCGCAGGCACAGCCCCGCCCTGGTGGTCCACACGGTGGACAAGTACGGCATCCGGCTCTTCGTGGGCTGCCTACTGGACGGCACCGCCTCCACATCCGCGTCGGCGGGCGGTGGCGCCGGCGGCACCGGCAGCGGCGGCGGTGCCGCGGGCGGCGCCAGCAGCAAGGTGCGCAGCCCCTCGACCCCACCGTGCGCGGTCGTCATGCGTCCGAGGCCCGCGCTCCGCGACACGAGCGAGACTGGATTCCGCGTTGCAGTCACGCTCTGCCGATTCACGCGTGTTTGAAGCGCAGGGGTTGGATGTAGTGGGTTGGGTTTTGCTCTGCTGCCTGGCCTGCGCCGGTCATCTTCGCTTGCTCGCTGCCCCTGCCGCCGCTCTCGGGCCGCAGGTGCAGACGGCGGCGCTCAACCTGCTCAACCTGACGCTGGCGCAGCCCGACCTGTCGACGCGCGCGCGCGCCTCGCTGGCGGAGGAGCGCGGGCTGCTGCCTGGCCTCATCGCGCTGCTGGACCACTCGCTG
Organism: Chlamydomonas sphaeroides; assembly: GCA_001662425.1. NCBI lineage: Eukaryota > Viridiplantae > Chlorophyta > Chlorophyceae > Chlamydomonadales > Chlamydomonadaceae > Chlamydomonas > Chlamydomonas sphaeroides. The sequence goes on from BDDC01000634.1 coordinate 43,465, forward strand.
CCGCTGCTGCGGGCCAAGACGGTGGTGACCATCATGCTGCTCAGCAGGTGTGCAGCCATCGCGCAGGCAGCAGGGGCGGCGGCGCAGGGCCATGCGTGCAGGGCCTGGGCTACTGAGGGGCTGACAGGCCGGTGTTGCCGCCTCGTGACGCGCCCCCTGCTTCGCTCCTCGCCTCCCGCCGCTCCCCCCAGGCTCTCGCCGCGATGGCTGCTGGAGGCGTTCAAGAACAAGCTCAGCCCAGCCATCGAGCGCCTCACGCGCGACAAGGACGACTACCTCGCCCGAACGCTGTCCGCGCTGCGCGCCGAGGCCGGCCGCCTCGTGCCCGCCATCGCGGCCTCCATCTCCGAGGAGCTGGGCGGCCGCAACAGCGCCGGCGGCGCGCGCCGCAACAGCGCCGGAGCTCTGGTGTCGCCCAGCGCCAGCCGCCCGGCGCCCGGCAAGTCCCCGCTGGCGCTCTTCCCCGTGGTGCTGTCCTTGCTGAGCAGCCCGCACTTCCGCACCGCGGTCGTGAGCGCACAGCTGGTCGGCGACCTGGCCAACTGGCTGACCATCACGTCGGGCCCCGCGGCCGGCGGCAGCGTGAGCTCGAGCGGTGTGGCGTCGTCGGCGAGCGGTTCACACGCGGCGCTCATGGCCGACTTTAAGACCACGCTCATGCACGTGCTCGAGGTGGGGCGGGCGGCGGCGTGTCATGCCATGCTGGCGTCCGCGCCGCTACCTGCTAAGCGCGGACACGTGGCCCGCCGGGGCACAGTGGAATGCCCCCTGGCTTGACCCTGCCCTCGCCGCTGCTGCTGCTGCCGCCATCCGAACTCCGCAGGCGTTGTGCCAGCAGGGTGAGCTGGTGTTGCAACATTACAGCGCCGTCCTCAACACCCTGCTGCCCGCGCTGTGCGGCGTGGTGGCCGCCGACGCCGAGGGCGGCGACACGCGCTTCTTCTGCCTGCGCATGGTCAGCGACGTGCTGCAGACGCTGCTGCTGGACGAGGAGCTGTATGGCGCGCCCGCGGCGGCGCGGGCTGACGGCGCCGCCGCCGGGCCGGCGGGCGGCGTGGCGGCGGCGGCCATCGACCGGGTGCTGCGCAGCCACATCCTGCCGCTGGTGCCGCGGCTGCTGAGGGACGAGGACCCCATGCCGCTGTACGCGCTGAAGGTGGGGGCACGCCTGGCAAGGGATGGCCGGTGGCAGGCCATGTGCAGGCAGCGCGTTCCTACCGCGGCCCAGGGTGCAGCGGCAGACAGCGCCGTTGCCCCGCTGCTGGGCCGCGCTCGCGCGGCGGGTCGTCCAGAACCTCGGGTCAGCGGGCCAGCAACCATACTTGCTCCCGTGTGTCTCGATACAGTACAATCCTCGCGCGCTATCCTTCCTCCCTGTTTCGCCGCGGTGTGTCGTGCCATCACTCAGCACGCTGCCACCGCCCACACTGACGCTGCCACCGCCCCGCTGCCCCGCAGCTGCTGGGCGGCCTGATGGAGATCAACCTGGCCTACGTGGCGGACGTGGAGGCCATGGGCCTGGCGCAGCAGTTCTTCGAATTCCTGTCGCTGGAGCACCCCAACAACAACGTCCACAACATCCGCCTCTGCCGCCAGATCATCGCCGCCGGCTCAGCGCCCGTGTCGCAGCTAGTTGCGCTGCAGGTGTCGGACAAGGTGCGCGCCGCAAGCTGAGGGGTGCGGCTGCGCCGAAAGCAGCGCGCGGGAACTCTTGGGCGTTGCGGCCGCCGCCCGGCCTGCCGTTCCTTGGCGTTGTCGCACCTGACATCCCGAGAAGCTCCCATAAGGGTTGGTGAGTGCCGCTCGCGCGTGCTGCCGGCAGGTGGCCGCGGTGCTCGAGTACGCCACCACCAACAGCGTGGAGCCGTTCCTGGAGCCGGTGCTGGAGCTCGTCAACACCATCCTGCAGCGAGACGCGCTCGAGGTGGGCACCAGCGCCTGCGGCAGCGCCGTGGGCGGCAACAACCGCTTGCAACGCACCCCCACCCCCGCTTCCTAGCGCCGTCTGCGCCCAAGATCGCAGCTTGTTGGCGTGCCGGCAGCCGACGCAGCCTCGCCGCCCCTCCCCGCCGCCCGCCCCGCCTGCCCGCCCCGCCGCAGGTGTCGCAGGGCCGCAGCGACGGCTCGCTGTCGGCCGTGTTCCTGGAGCAGGCGGGCGTGCTGCTGGACAACTGCGCGCACCCCGACATCGCCGTCTGCAGCTCGGCCGCCAGCGCCACCAGCAGCCTGGTGGCCATCTTCCCCAAGGAGTGCGCGCCCTGGCTGCTGGCGCCCGAGAACGCCGTGGCGCTGACCACCGTGCTGGCGGGACAGCAGCTCATGCAGCAGCCAGGCGGCCTGTCCGGCGTGGCAGCGGTGCCGCCGTCGCTGGCGCAGCCCCTGCTGGAGGCCGCGGCGACGGCGCTGGAGGTGGGCGGGGCGGGCGACAGGGTTACGCTGCGCTGGGCCGTGATAGCTGGGCCGTAATGGCTGGACCTGTCACGGATGGCGTTGCTTCGGCTGTGTCAATGCGCGGGCAGGGGGGAGGGTACCGACAAGGAGCGGCAACTTCACCAATCCATTGGGTCGAGTTGGGAAGCTGAGGCCGTTGGTCCGCGAACGAGCAGCAAAGTAGGCCGAACAGGAGTTGGGTTGATCTGGCAGCAGGAAGGACCTCATCTGCGTCCGTGCCTCCTCTATATCGTACGGTTCCTATTGCATTCACTGAAAAATCCGGGCGTGCCCCCGCTCTCTCGCTGCTATCCTGTACTCCGCGGCACAGGTCCCAGGCACGGCCGTGGCGTCGGACGAGCTGGCGCAGCTGTACGAGGTGGTACGGCAGACGGCCTCGGTGGCGCAGGACCACAACGTGCGCAGCATAGCAGCCGAGGTCGCCGGGGTGCTGGGGTCGCTGCTGCACTAGAGGCAGAGAGGTGTGGGGAGGGGTTGCCGCAGGGCGCGGTGCATGCGTGCGTGGCGTGGGTCGGTGGGCAGTGCATGCGGGCGTCGAGGGCGCGCGTCGTGTGCCGTGGTGGCGGGCAGGACAGGCATACTGTGCGCCATGGGTGGCGGGGCGGCTGCAGGGCAAGTGACAGGGGCTTGCTGCGTGCCAAGGGGTTGGCTTGGGGCTGCGCTCGTTCCGGGCACGCCTAGCGCTACTCTGGGCATCTTCGCGGGAGATGGGGCTGCGCTGCTGGAGCTGGGGCTGTGAGGGCTGCGTAGCTGAGTGCGTCACATGTTGCCCCAGCCAACTGCACGAGCTACGATGGATGTATGGTTGCTGCTCAGCTCAGGACTGGGCCTGGAGGAGCGTCGCGGTATAACGTGTAGAGCCAGAGCTTGATTGCTGCCAGACGATGCCTTCCGCCGACGCTTCTGCTGCTGCTCTCGGGCCCGTCTGTCAAACCTACCAGCACCGGGGGCCTCAGCTGAAGTCCACAGACAAGTGCCGACACTGGCCTGTCTCGTGCGCTTGCCGACGCTGCCAGTGCGGCCGGCCGGTATGTAGGCAGCGGTGCAGCCGGGTAGCCAGGAGTCAAGAGTTAGGCCGGCGGTAAGGTTAGCTGTGCACTACCGGTATAGGAAGGGATCTTTTAAGGTAAGGAGCAACACTTCGGCAGCGGCGCATGGTAGCAGCACCGAGCAAGGCCAGTCAGGTCTGTGGCGACGCTGGCGACCGCGGAAAGCAAGGTGAAGGCGGCAACGAACGAACGAGGCGGCCTACGAACGAGGCATGCAGCAGAAGGGCTGGCAGACGGTGGCAGAGGTGTGCACCGCTCAAAGGGTTAAAGTTAAAGTTTACGACGTGGTGCACCGCTCAAAGGAATGCGGTGCGGAGAACACTTCCGGGGCGCCGCGCGCAGAACACTTCCGAGAGTGAAGTTCCGGTGCCAGCTGTGCGCCATAACGGCTGGCCCATCTGCGCCTGGTAGTCGCTGACAGTGGACGCCGATGCGAAGGCCTCAGCTGGGTTCGTAGCAGCCATGTTGCGGAAGCCCGAGCGGAAGAAGTCCCACACCTGCTGCTCCGCCACTGCGCGCGCCTCGTCCTCCTCGTCGGCGTTAGCTACATTATCACCCCCGCCCAGCGCCCCTGCTATCAACTGCATGATCTCGTCTGCGTGTATGTAGGACCCCTTCTGCCTCGAGCAGTTCGGCAACCCGAGCAGCTATGTCAGGGTTGAGTTGGGGAGCTGCCAGCCCTCCGTCGTCGCCACCGTCATGGCTGCTGCCGTCATCGCCCCCGACGACGGCTCACTGCCGCCGTCGGAGCCAGCTCCGCTGCCGCTGCCGCTGCCGCTGCCGCTGCTAGTGCCAGGCGACGGCGCCGGGCCGGCGCCGCGCGCAGAACACTTCCGCGAGTGATGGTAAGTAATCTGCTTACGCGTGGTACGTAAGAGGCTGCAGGCTAGGCATCGGGCGAGGCCGGGCGGCAGCAGGGCTGCGCATGCAGAGTTGCAGAAAGCCAGGCGAAGGCACCACGCCGTCGGGGCCACCGCTTCGGATCCTCCTTGCCAAGGGCGGGTGCTGCGGTCCGCAAGGCCGACAACAGCGTGGTTGAGGGACACCGAGCACGGCCCCACCACCCTGCAGGTCGACTGTGGTCATGCGCCTCCAACGGCAAGTCGTCTAGGACGCGCCCTGTTGAGTCCCGTCGCACTGAGTCAAGGACATGTATGGCCAGGGCCAGATCAACGGCTGACCCCTCGCCCGTCCTGGCTTTGCTAGAGGAAGAGGACTTCCAGAAGGGGCCGCAGCAGGAGGGCCCCGAGACTAACCACCTCTGAACCCGTACATGGAAGAAATTCGGGGGGGGGCCAAGCCCCTGCCACGCACCGACGCGTACCGTGCGTGCTGCACCCTCGGACCTGCCAAGCAGCGCGCTTTGGTCTTTATTTTGCACCGATAACTACGGCAAGCAAACTGTAGTAGTGTTTTGAAAGCCAGTTACATCAATCCATCCACTTCAAGCATCACAGGCTGCGGCAAGCGCGGCTGCCCTAGCTCCGACGGCAGGGGCTGGGGCGGACCTCCGCTGGCAGCGGCGTTGTCGCCCCCCGGGCACCCATGGCACCCGCGCGGCCATCGCGGGGCCGGGCGGCAGCGGCAGCGGGCGAAAAGGCCGCGGCAAGCGGGCGAGCCCAGCGTCTGGCGGTACCAAGTAGCAGCGTAGCGATGTTGGGGGCGAAGGCGGGCCCTGCCTCTTCGCCGTCAAGCCGTGCCTGGCTGGCTGGGCGGCGGCTGTTGCGATGCCGGCCGTACACTTGTGCTAGCGATGCCGGCCGTACACTTGTGCTGCTGGTGGGCGGGGCGCCGTGATGTGCCAGCCATATCTGTCACGGCTATGTCTGGGTGAAGGACCTGGGGGTCGCATCTCAGACAAGCTCCGGCGGGCTAAGCTTCCGCCAAGAAAACGAGAAACGCAACCGAAGGCAGCACGTGCGGTATGTATATATCCGGCACTGGAGGGCCAAGACCACTTGCGCCTTGTACTGTGTTACCCGTGCTTCGTGGTGTTGTGCCGGCAAGTATGGCGCGAGTTGAACGGGTGGTGCGCGCCTGCATTTCGACGCCTTAAATTGATGGATGGGGCTGGCCGGCAGCCCCAGACGCACGGAGGACGACTTGGGGCTACGCCCCTTTTCCTGTTCCGTCCGATGAAGTGCATTGTTCGTACGTAGTTTTGGCCCTCAAATCGCATGCCACCGTCCTGCCCCTGGGCCAGGAACGGATGCGCGCGCCAAGCTAAGTACTGTAAGAGCAAGCGTAGCAACCACTCCGAAGAGTAGTAGAACGGCACCACGTCCCGCGCCGCCCCCCGGACATCGGCTATATAGCCCCACGCAGACATAGCGGACGGGGGGCCCACCGTCATAAGCGCGCCGCACATATAACGGCACGTTTCGCAACAGCCGTCGCTCGGTCGTCAAAACAGCAGGGCCCCGGCCCTGCGTCGCTGCGCCCCCGCAGGGGGCGCAGCGGCCCCGCCCAGAGGGATGAATTAGTAACCCGGTACCGCAGCCTGACCCCGGTCACGCGGGGAGGGCTCGCTCAAGATCTACATCCTCAGCGAGCGGGGCCCGGTGCTAGTCCGCAACCCGAACCTGGGGGGTCTCGCTGGCGGTCAGGATTGTAGCGAGCCTAGGAGGGGGGGGGATCGCTGGCGGTCAGGATTGGAGCCTGGGGGTGTCGCTGGCGGTCAGGATTGGAGCCTGGGGG
>BDDC01000635.1:7346-30181 GCA_001662425.1 Chlamydomonas sphaeroides
TGCATATAGCCAGCTGCGGGCTGAGCACGAGCCTACTCTCCAACTTGCACGTCGTGGCATGCACTGCGTGATGCTAGAGGCTGATCCGAGTCATGTGGCCCGGTATCTGAGGGATGTGTGGAATAGGCGGACCGTAGCGCTGAGGAGCTGAGGGCCCTAGTGCACTGAGATGACCTGATCTGCCGATGGCCCCCCTGGCTGTGAAACGGCGACCACCGCTTTGCGGTGTAACAGTAACAGTAACAGGTTAGGCCCTGGGGGCAGGCAGGCAGGCTGCAGCAGGAACGGTTGAAGGGTTGATATCGTCAGCAGATTAGAATCTATGTAAGATACGAAGGACCAAGCGGTTGTGGTCCAAATCCATGGGAACCCACAGCTTAACTTCTGTCTGCGTTCCTTACAGCCGTCCCGGGCCACTTGGCGCCACCGCCTCCCTCGCCGCCGCTCCCTCACGCCAGCACCCAGCGGCGCTCTGTGCTGCCCCCCCAGAGGGGCCCCCGCCCAGCGACCCCCGCCGCCCCGCTTGCCTCCCCGGCAGACAGCCGCCGCCGAGCCAGCCGCACAGTCCGCCACGGCAGCTCGGCCGCCGCCGCCACCGCTGCCACCCCTGGCGCATCCACCGCACCGCCGCCGCCGCCATCCTGCCCAGCGCCCCCTACGTCCCCTCCGCGGTGCCCCCATGGCCCCTGCATGGCAGCCGCCCCGCAGCCGCCCCCTGCCGCCGCTGCTCCTGCGCAGCTGCCCTGCAGTGCTCCGGCACCCGCGCCCGCCTCCCGCAGCTCGCCGGCCGCTGCGCTGCCTCCCACCAATGTCCCTGCGCCTGCCCCTGGCTCAGCGCCCCCACCCCCTACACCTGCGCCCTGCCCTGCCTCCCCACCCCCTCCACCTGCGCCCTGCCCTGACCCCACGTACCCTGCCCCAATCCCGCAGCCCGGCGCATGGCCGCTCCAAGATGGCCACCGCCTCACCAACCCCCGGGCACCGCCAGCCGCTGCCGCCGCCGCCGCCTCGCCACCGCCGCCGCCGCTGTACCCCCAGCTTGCCGCCGCCGCCGGCGTGTCACCGTCGCCGCGGCCGCTGCAGCAGGCCGAGCTGCCCTCGCCACCGCCCTCGGCGGGCAGGCTCGCGGCCGCCAGCCAGATCCGAGGCCCCGGCCCTGGCCAGGGTCCCAGCCCGGCACCTGACCGCATGCCCAGCGCCGGCTGCTGCTGCTGCTCCTCCTCGTCCTCCGCGTCCTCCTCGTCCTCCGTGGAGGGCTCGCTGCCGTCCGAGGGAGCGTCCAGCGGCCTGCAAAGGGGCGTAGGCGGGCGGCACACCAATCAGCCCTCGTGACAATGTTGATCGATGTGTTGGCGGTTCAACTGGATGCACTGGATTGAGTCTAGCGACTCAAGATACGAGGGCGGCACAGTACGCTCATACGAGGGCGGCACATGCACACTCATACGAGGGCGGCACATGCACACTCATACGAGGGCGGCACATGCACACTCGGATGCGGCACGCGGCAGCGAGCGCTTGAGAGCACCAGGAGTGGTCTCGCCGCTCTGCGCGGGGTGCGGGGTGCTTACAACCAACACGTCTATCAGCTTCAAATTGTCGAGCTACGGTAGAGATGTGCGAGGGCTGGCTGGGTGCAGCATGAGCTCAGTGGGGCAGAGGCATCATACTGCCTGCTTCGTGTGCGCCCAGTGTGGAGGCACGCGGCTGGAAATGTTGTAACTTTTAGGGATGACAGTGTGGAGCAGCCATCGTATCCGGCCAGTTCAGCACATAGATTCGGATTCATGTGCCGGTAGACCAGATTACCTGAAAGATGCCAGGGCTGGGCTGGGGACGTGGCGGGCGCCGGGGCCCCCGCGCAACTCCCTGGCGCACCCGGCCGGCCCCCGCTGGCCAGGCGGCAGTGTCGAGGAACGGCAGCAGGGCGCCCGACCCACTGCACTACCACCCTGCCGCGCCAGGCCTGGGGCGCCCCTTGCACGCCCCTGTCGTGGCATTGCAGCTGGGCGCACGACCCGCTGCACCCTCCCTGCGGCCTCCCCGAGGGCCTCCCCGAGGGCCTCCCCGAGGGGCCCCCCTGCACGGCTCCCGCCACCGGCGCCCCACCTCCAGGTGTCCAGCTCTGGCGCCGGCAAGCACCCCGCCGCCGAGGCAGGCGGCGCGACCGGCTCCTTGAAGGATTGGAGCGCCCTGGCGTAGGAGGAGGCAGGTGCGGTGTGATGTAGGGATAGTCGCTGTCGCAAGCCCCGCACATGGTGAAATTCGTGCATGGCGCCATTGGCGCTTGCAGCGCTCATCGGGAACTGCGGCGCGTGGCGGGCCCAAGAGCCGCCCTCAGGGGCACCACCGGGATGCATGGCGGGATGCGGCGTGTGCTGCTACTAGCCGAGCATATAGCCCTATCGAGTTGACTATCGAGTTGACGTCACCGATGTGTCGTTACCGATGTGTCGTTAGGACCGGCGTTAGCTACGAGGCCTGGTGCCACCCGCTAGGGACGCTCTCGGGGACCCACAGCGCGTGGCGGACCCAGGCCGCTGGCTGTGCCGCTCCAAAGGCCGCGGCTGCTGTAGGCCACCCCGCCTAGCTGCGGGTGCACAGCGGCTGCCCCTCCTTTCAGTCGTGTCGTGACCATTTTCCCCCCCTTCCCCCCCGATACGGCATCACGCCCTAGGCCCTCACAGCGCGTGCGCCGCCCATGCCGCGGCCTCATGCTCCTGGTGTGCTCTGGCGCCGCAGCCGGCAGCCAACATGGCGCCCACGCGCTGCATGGCGCCCACGTCGCCCTGCAGCGCCGTCTGGGGAGGGGTGAAGGGGGAAAGAAAAGGGGAAGGAGGCGTGCCGTGTTTGGCATGGGGCGTGGGGCACTGGGGTGTGGGCGAGCTTGCTGCCGCCTAGGTGAGGGGGGTGCGCGGGATGCGGAATGCGGGTTGCGGTGAGCTGAGCAGGGCGACAGGTGGGAGGCAGGGGGCTGCAGGGAGAAGAGAGGGAAAACGTATGGGCGCCCAGCTGGATGTGAGGGACTCACCTTGAGGTCCTCTAGCAGCCAGCGCGCCTCGCACTTGGCCACGATGGTGCCGAGCGGCACGCCGTGCCTATGTGCCGACAACGGGCGTGGGCATCGTGACTTGCCATGAGAACATATAGAAAGGAAAACAAGCAACGTTGATGAGCACAAGAAGCAGCCTCGCTTACTGGGGCGAGTCCGACCGTGATGGGCCTCCGCGATTCTCGGCGTGCGCATGCCCGCGGCGTCTGTTTCGCGGCCGCAGCAGCAAACCGATCAGACTATAAGCTGTCAGGCCGCTTGCAGCAAGCAGAACCAAGAGAGCGTGCTGCGCGGCGCGACCGACCGCAGCGCTCGTCGGCATGGCTTCTAGACGTCGTAGTTTATGCGCAACGGGCTATGCCATGTAGGTATACAGTCTTGATGTGTCGCGCAGTCTGTGCAAGCCCGCTGCATTGCGCTGGTATTGCAGGTCGCTGGAGCAAAGTTGCGGTCTCTGCCCTTTGCAGTCCCCGACGCGGACGCATACATATACACAACGACACACACGAGCTTAGTCGAATTGCAATTCCACTGCTCTTACGATGCACGCGGTGCCGGCAGTCCCTTGGGTCGGTTCTGGGCCACCCAGCAGCACGCGACGACCGCCGGTCGGCCTAGGCGCTGCACCTGCGCTCAGCACAAGGCTTGGAAGCACGGTTCCTGGCTTGGGTGCTCGCACAAAGCGTGTCGGCGGCCGCCTCGCCGCATACCGCGACAACGACACGCCACAGGCAAGCTGCTTGATGCATGTCGCGTGCCGAGGGCTGCTGTTGCCGTCGGGTCTCTCGGTGCACCATTACGCAAGCTGTGACGCAACCCCCCTATGACTGTCGCAGACTCCTGGCGAACAGCAGGCAGCGCCCCAGGCGCACCAGCCGCAGCCGCAGCCTCAGTCGGAGCAGCGGTCGCGCGGCGCGCACGGGGTGGACCAGCCGCGCGGCGGCTTCGGGCAGCCCTCCTCTCGCGGACAGCCCTCTTCGCGCAATTCCAAGCGGAGCGGCGGCAAGGGCAGGGCTGGTCAGCAGCTGCGGCAGCAGGATGGGGAGCGGCTGAGGAAGGAGGCCGCGGCCGACTTGGCCGCGGCCGCGACCGTCGCTGCCGCCGAGGCCGAGATGGCGGCGGACAGGGCGAGGGCGGCCGCCGCCGGCGCTGAGGCGGCACAGTCGCTCGCGGCAAGCGGCGTTGAGGTGCCGCCGGCGGCGGAGCAGCAGCTGGCGGCGCTGGCGAGGCTTGCGGCCGAAGCCGCGGACGGCGCGGCGGCGGCGGAGGCGCTCGAGCCCTCGGACGTTGGCGATGACGCCACGACGCCGCCGCCGCCGAACCTAGAGTTCGAGGAGGGCAACGCCGACGCGCTGGCCTTCTCCGGCCCTGACACTAACCCTGCACCAACAGTGGTCGGGCAGGACAGCGGTGAGGTGCCAGCGACCACAGCTGGCCCTGGAGCCGTGGGTGAGGAGGCGGAGGGCGAGGCAGCGACCCAGCTGGAGTCCAGCGGCCACGGCAACGCCGCGGCGGCGGCGGGCGAGCAGCTTCGCGGCACCGCCGGTGGCGCAGTCAGCACCGGCTCATGTGGCGTGGGCTCGGCGGTCGAGGGCGCCGAGGCCGCGGCCGGCGGCGTCGCCGAGGCCGGGGGCGAGACCGGCCGCGCCTCTGGGTTGGCGGCGGAGCGGGCTGGCGGTGCGGTGGCGGCGGCGGGCGACAGGCTGCGCGGCGCCGCTGGCGAGGCCATCCATGCCGGCTCGCACGGCTTGGATGTTGCAGTGGAAGGCACGGAGGCCGCGGCCAGCGGCGCTGCGGACGCAGCGGTGAAGACCGTCGGCGGCACCGTCGACCTGATTGGCAAGGCGGCCAGCAGCGCCGCCGATCTGACGGGCAAGGCGGCGAGCAGCACCGCCGACGCGGCGGCGAAGGCCGTCGGCGGCGCCGTCGATCTAACAAGCAAGGCGGTCAGCGGCGCCGCCGATCTGACGGGCAACGCGGCGAGCGGCGCCGCTGACGCGGCGGCGAAGACCGTCGGCGGCGCCGTTGACCTCACCGGCAAGGCGGCCAGCGGCGCCGCCGACGCCGTCTTTCAGGCGGCCAGTGGCCTGGCTGACAGCGGGGCCGCAACAAGGGGGAGCGTCTCGGAGGCGGGCCGCCGTACTGTCGGTGCAGCTGCTCAGGCCGCTGGCGGCGCAGCCACTGCCGCGCATGACGCCGCCGCCGGCGCCGCCGAGCGCGTCGCAGATGCCCTGCCCGGCGCCGCCCACCAGGCGCCCTCCCCTGCGCCCTACACCGGTGGTGACGCTGCCGCTGCCGCTGACGGTGGCGCTAGCAACAGCAGCGACCTGAGCAGTGGCGCCGCCGCTGACGACGAGGACAACGAGCCTCTGGGGCCGCAGCCGACGACGACATCAGCGGCGGCGCATGCCGACGGCAGCCCCGCCGCCAGCCCGCTCACCGGCGCCGGCGGCAGCGACCTGGCGGCGGCGGTGCTGCGGACGGCGGCAGCGGCGCCGGTCATCGAGCCGTATACCGCCACGCCTGACGTCGATGACCAAGACCAGCAGCGGCTGCAGCCGAAGCCGTACGACCAGCTTCTCCCGTCTGACAGCGGCAGCGGCGGCGGCGGAGCCGACGCAGCCGCTAGCGAACGCTCTTCCGCCAGCAGCGACGTCACGGCGCCGCGCCGCCGTCAACGCGACGGCGGCGGCGACAGCCTGGCGGACGCCGTCATGCAGTCAGCGGCGGCGGCGCCGACCGTGACGCCGTACACTGCCGTGCCGGATGCTGACGTGGCGGCGGCGTCCTTCGACCGGCGGCGGCCAGAGCCGTACGCTGCGTACGACATGCTGCTGTCCGACACGCCGGTGGCGGAGGCGGAGGCGGCCGGCACTGGCGGCGCCGCCGGGGCTGAGCAGAGCCAGCGGCAGCAGCAGCCAGGCCAGCCGCGCGAGGAAGGGGCGGAGCAGGGGTCGAAGGCAGCCGGTGGGCCTTCGGGGCACGAGGCGCGGCAGCAGGAGGAGCAGCCGTACGACATGCTGCTTCAGAACACACCCATGCAGGCGCCGCCGCCGCCGCCACCGCCTTCGCACCAGCGGCAGCAGCTGCAGGTGCGGCAGGTGCTGCCTGGGGAGCAGCAGCGAGGGCAGCCGGAGGAGCAGCCGGGGCAGGAGCAGCCGCAGCCGCAGCGGCTCCAGGGCGAGGACGTTGCCGGCCCGATGGCGGGCAGCGGCGACTGGGCGTACCACGCGCCGCCGGGCGACAGCGAGTGGGGCGGCGAGGGCGGCGCCAGCGCTGCGGCGGCGGAGGAGGCGGAGGAGGCGGCGCAGCGGCGGGCGGCGCCGGCTGTGGGGCAGCAGGCGGGCGAGCGGCAGCAGCAGCCGCGGCAGCCGGAGACGCAGGCGCAGGAGCAGCAGCAGCAGCAGGAGCGGGGCGCAGGAGCGGGAGGCGGCGGCGGCGAGCAGCTGCAGTCCCAGCAGCAGCAGCAGCAGCAGCAGCAGCAGCCGGGGGCGCAGCGGGAGGGCGGTGGTGGCGAGCAGCGGGAGGGCGGCGGCGGCGAGCAGGTACCGTCGCAGCAGCAGCGGCCCGGGGCGCAGGCGCAAGCGCAGGCCGGCAGTGCAGCCGGGCAGCAGCCGGGCGTGCAGGAGCAGCAGCGAGAGGGCGGCGTCGGCGAGCAGGCGTCGTCGCAGGTGGAGGCCCTGCCTCCCCACCAGGCCGCTGCTTTCTCCACCACCGGGTCCCCGCCTCCTGGGGCCCCTCGCGCCGCCGAGGCCGAAGCCGAGGCGGAGCGCGGCACCTACGGCCGCTCGATGGCCGGCTCCGCCGTCAAGGCCGTCGCGCTGGCGCCGCTGCGCCTGGCGGCATTGCCGTTCCGCCTGGCGGCGGCGGCGCTGCGCTTCGGCGCCTGGGCGCTGGTCGGCCTGCTCCGCGCCGGGACCTGGGTGCTGCGCAGAGTGGTCTGGGCCGTCACCGGTGCCGTCAAGGCGGTGCTGGCGGTGCCGCGGGCGCTGCTGGCGGCGGCGGCGGCGGTGGTCCGCGCCCTCGGCGACGCCGCCGGCTGGGCGGTGCTGCCCCACAATGAGGCGACGGCGCTGGATGCCACCACCACAGCGGTGCCCAGCGTCGGCGGTGGCACGCTGCCCGGCGCCGCCGCCAGCACCGGCTACGGCTCCGCCCTGGCGGCGGCGGCCGGCGCGACGCCGACGCTGCCGGCGGCGGCGACCATGGCCGGCGGCGCCGGCGGCATGGCGATGGGGGCCGGCGCCATGCCGTACGGCCCCGGGCTCGGCATGGGGATGGGGATGGGCGGGGGCATGGGGATGGGCATGGGCATGACGCACCCGGCGGCAACGGCGGCAGCGGCGGCGGCCGCCGCCGCCACGGCCGCTACCGGCGGCGGAGCCGGGATGTACGGCGGCGGGGCCATGAACGGCGGCGGGTACGGTGGCATGACGCCGCCGGTCGGGCAGGCGCCCGTCATGCCGCCAGGCACCATGTACGGCAACGGTGCGTACGGCGGCAACTCGTACTACGGCGGCGGAGGTGCGGGGTACGGCAACGGCGGCGGAGCGGCGTACGGCAACGTTCCTGCGGCCGCGGCGACGCCCAACACGGTGGAGGTGCCGGACGCGATGACGGCGGCGGCGCCGGACGGCTCGGGCGAGCCAGGTGAGGTATCGCATCATGCAGGCGGGGCTTGTGTCGGGGCTTGTGTCGGGGCTTGTGTCGGGGCTTGTGTCGGGGCTTGTGTCGGGGCTTGTGATTGCACGGGCTAGCTCCTGTTGCTCTTCATGCCGCACCCGCTGCCCATGTCTGGGATCACTCGCCGGCACCTTGCCGGCCCCCTCCCGCCTCACCTTACTGCCCATCGCCTCACCGCACACACCCCCACTGCCCGAGGCGTCCTCGCCACGGCCCTGGAGGCCCTGCGCTGCCTTCGCGCTGCCCGCCAGCCCCGGGGGCCGGGGGTGGTATGCATCGCACGAGCCCAGCCCCGACCATGCCCCTCTTCCCGCGCCCCTTGACTGCCCGTCTGGTGCCAAACCCACTCCGCCAGGCGTCATCGCCACGGCCCTGGAGGCGCTGCACCACGGGTGGGGGCAGCCGCACCACCCCGGACTGGGGGGCGCCGGCCAGCTGGTCCGCGACCAGGTAAGGGCCAGGGAGGGGGGGGAAGGGTCGGGGAGCGGGGGAGGGCGCGTGTCGGGCTGGCGCACGTGGTTTGGAGGGCGTGTGTGCCTCACCCTCTGGGCCAGGTCTGTGTGTTTGACACCGTGCTGCCTCCGCGTTTCTGGGCTGTTGTGTGTTGTGTCCGGGGCCCTGTGGCCCGGCACGAGGCCCTGGATGGTGGACCCGCTGGGTGCCGGGTACGCCTGCAGCGCTGCGCTCAGGGGGTGGGGCCGCCTGGACCCCTGTCAACCCCCGCCAACCGGAGCCGCGCTACGCACGCCCCCTGCGTCGTGGCCTGCCCCCGCCGCCCCGTGCCCACGACGCGCCGCTCCTGCCCCCGCCGCCCCTGGCACTGCACGTCGCTGCCTCGTGCGCACGCGCCTTCCCTGCGTGCGGCCCCAGCACCAAAACGTGTGGTGGTGGCACCCGCTGCCCGCCCCGCCCGCAGGAGATCCTGTCGGACGGCTGGGGCGAGGAGGTGGTGGAGGCGGCCGAGGCGGCGGGCGCGGGCGCGGTCATGGCCGGGGGCCTGGGCGCCGGCGGCATGGCGGCGGGGTGAGGCGTGGGCGGCATGGGCGTCTGCAAGATACGAGTAGCCAACACAGCGCATCTTACATTGGCAAAACGTGCGTGCTACGTTTGAGGAAAGTAGCAAGCACGGCAGGAGGCCTGCGGCAATCGCCAACGCGCGGCCAAGGCGGCCGACCCGACGTCATCCCAATACAGAGCACGGCCACAGCGCACCCATAGCCCCCATTGCCCCCCACGACACTCCCCTTGCCCCTTGCCCTGCGCTTTTCCTCGCCGCAGGCCGTACGGCACCTCTGGCCTGTACGGCGGCCCGCACGGCGGCCTCGTGACGCCCGTGACCACCAGCCCCAGCGCCGGCAGCCTGCTGGGGGCGGCGGTGGGGGCGCTGGTGGGCGGCAGCGGCGGCGGCCCGCTGCTGCTGGGGGGCCCGCTGGGGGCGGCGCTGGGGGCGGCGGTGGGCGCGGCGGCTGGCGGGCAGGTGACGGGCGACGTGACGGTTCGGCCGCTCAAGGTGCGTGTGGGGGCCGCTCAAGGTGCGTGTGGGAGGGCAGGGAGGGGGGGATGGAGGAAGGGGGAAAGGGGGGAAGGGGGGGTTTGGGGAGGGAGGCACGCGAGGGCGGGCAGGTGGGGGTTGACGTGACGGTTCGGCCGCTCAAGGTACGGGGGAGGAGGATGTGGGGTCAGGGGGGTCACGGAGGGAGGTCAGGACCGGGGCCAACGAGGAGGTCTATGGAGGCCCCTCCTCGGGGCACATGCCCTTCCTCGGCTGCGGGCCCCACGGGCGCAGCAACTGCCGCGCGCCCCTGCTGCTCCATCCGCCTCCTCTCCCGCGCCCCTGCTGCTCCATCCGCCTCCTCTCCCTCGCCCCTGCAGGTGTTTGCCGGCTCGGGCGGTGAGGACGTGGCGCTGGCGCCGCAGCCGCAGGTAATGGCGGCGCTGTTAAGTTGATACGTAGATAGGATGTCTCTATGCAGCGGGCTTCACTTGTACATTTGTACAGGTTCCACCTGTCCCTGGCTGGCGAGGACGTAGCGCAGCCGCACGTACGGAAGGAGCCGCCAATCACATGACGCGATGCATGATGCACGACGTCTACCGACAGCTGTGTTGGCCATCACACCGAGCTCTCCATGCCGCCGGCCCCGCCGCCAGGTGGTGGTGGCCAACGACAGCCTGGCCTTCCTGGGCGCTGTGGTGGGAGCCCTGGTAGGCTCCCTGTCAGGCCTGGGCCCCCGAGCTGCGCTGGCGGGGGCCGCCGCCGGCGCCGCCCTGGCTACGGCCATGGCGGTCACGGGCCGCCGCTATACCTACGTCAGCCGCTACGGCGCGCGGGCCGCAGGTGGGGGCGGGGGACGGAGCGGGGGACGAAGCGGGGGACGGATGGAAGAGGTCAGCAGGGTTCGTGTCGGCAGCGGTGGCTGCACCTCCGTCCGACAGTCGTCAGCCGCGACAGCTCGTTGGCCGCAGGCGGGGGCGGGGGCGCTGCGTGGGCTGGGGTGAGGGCGCGCTGGCCCAAGCGCTCTAGGTGGACTGCACCAGGCATGCATGGCGCAACCGCTGGCCCCAGCTGCTCGCCACAGGTGTGGCCGGGAGGAACGACGCGCCGCTTGCACCTGAACCTTGTCCCCATCCCACGGCCCCACCGGCCCTAGCCGCACTCGCGCCCAGCCCTACACGCCTGCTGTGTGCTGTCCTGCCCGCCCCCGCCGCCATGGCCCACCGCAGGCGACGCGCGGCGCGCCGCCCGCATGTTTGGCGGCTTCCTGGGGCCTCGGCTGCCGGGGGCGGCGGGCGGCATGGGCTTCCCCGGCTTCCGGTTCCCCGGGTTCTAGCGGGGGCGCGGCCTTCATATGCAGGGCCGCCATGCCGCGCCGCAGTGTTTGCGCAGGCCAGGGCGTGTGTGGTGCAGGGCAGGGCTCGCGCCGTGTCTGTGTTGCGGGGGAGGGCCTGCGGGGCTGGTGCAGCTGGCGGCGCCGGAGCTGGTGCTGAGGGTGAGCAGGGGGGCGGCGGCATCGGCGCCGCAGCCGGGATGCCGAGCGGCTGTTGGTTCCGAGGGCAGTGTGGGTGGCCGACACGCGACGCCCTGGGGGATTGGCTTGTTAGCCGTGCAACAGGGCAGGCAGGGATGCGGCCGAGAGCGGTGCACCAGTATGTGTGTGCGTGTGTGTGTTCAAGTGCAAGCAGGACTGAGCCGGGTTGGGGCACAAAGGGCTGTCGGCGGGGGCTGCGCGAGGTCAGGGTCTCAGGGCCCCCGTCCCCTCTTCCCTATCATTTCCCTGGCATGAGCAGGTACTGCTTGGGGTTGTCGTGAGAGTTGATGTGACACGTGACGCGGTCGGCAGTGCCTCGCGTCAAGGGCTGTGACGCGAATCCTCACCAGTGCTGGCTAGCATTGGCAATCTTGGTGCGTTCAAACGGGCCGCGCGCGCGCCAGCTTGCCCAACTCCCGTGCAACCTGCGTGCAACAACGTCCGTCAGGGTCCGTCTGGCTTGCTGTGGGACACTACCACCCGTATTGCTTGCTGTTGGACCAAAAGGGTGGCCGGATGACTGGCAGCCAGTGTGGAGTTGCGGGTGCTCTGGCCAGGGTTCCCACCAGGGGTCGCGTTTGGCGGTTGGCAGCGTTCTCACCGACCCATGGGTCCTCAGCGTCGCTTCGCGGTCGGCATTCGTTCCCACGTACGCCGGCAGCACCAACTCGCACGGTCCCACAGCGCAATGCTTCATAGTAAACGTGGTGCTTAGCATCATACGATACGCAGTGCTTCACATAGTGTGTCGTCAGCCACAGCCAGCTGTGGTTGTACGCGCTTGCCTTGCCTTGCACATTTATGCACAGCTACTTTTGCTTAGCAATGGATTTGATACGCAAGCGCACCAGAGCGTACGCTGGGTGCACGGCCACGCCATCGGCGCCTCGGTGCTTCCTGTAGTCGTGGATCGTCTCGATCTTCTCGCTGAGGTAGGTATTGGCAAAAATGCGTGTAGACGCTACCCACCGCGCGCACACGCCGGCACGCCGCGCAGTTGGTCGCCTGTTGTGGGCATCACCCGCCGTTCATGCAACAGCATACAGCCATAGCTGCAGGCTCATAAGTCAATTTCGTTTTTAAATGACGTGTTATCGCGCGAACCGAGCCACGTGTGCTCACCCGCTGTGGGACACGGTGTGCCCCCCCTCCCGCCCTCGGCGCAGCCAGCGCCACGCGCCCCCTCACCTCGGACCGGCAGCGAGCATGCAGCAGCAGATGCACTGCGCTGGCTGCGGCTCGTTGCTCAAGGAATCGCAGTGCCGCGACCACGGCAGGGTGCTGGCGTGGTTCACCTGCCTCACGTACCCGGAGGACTCCAAAATGAAGTTCACCACCGAGGCCACCGCCCGCAATCCGGACTGCGTGCTGAGCCAGCTCAAGCGGCACCTGTATCTGCACCCCGGCGACGCTTGGGAGTACGGCGCCGCCGGAGCTGCTGACGGCCTCCCCGACGGGGTCCCTCCCGTGCTGGTGTGCGCCAACGCCACGAAGCGCAAAGAGCCTCCCGACAAGTACCGCTACCGCTGCCCGGCGTGCAGGGAGGTGGGTGCGCTGCGCGGCGTGCGTGCGTTGTAGCAGATCAATCAACGAAAGCCGCATCGGCGCCATACATCTATCGCGAGCCGAGCTGGCCTCAATGAAGCCTAGCTATATGACCCAGCTACCGTGGATTGGCCGTTCGCTCGCTGCCCTCGCCGGTAAAACGCCCGCCCACACCGCCGGCGCACGCAGATTGTGAATGCGCAACACGATGGTTTAGGGCGCGAGGAGCACAACCAGGAGAATCACGCACAGCAGCAAGGTGTGACCCTGTCTGTCATTGCCGTGGCCTGACGCACCTGCCTTGTGAAAGAGCACCGTTTGTTGCATATATAGCCATATCCCAAGCGCAATCGCTCACGGCCTTCCGTCCCCACTTAATCTGCCGCCGCGCGGCTGTGCTTTGCGATACTTCCAATGCGCGCGCCTGTCCGGCACCTTCCCATCTGCAAGTAATGCCCGCCGCTGCCCCCTCCCTCCACCCACCGGTGCGCACCCCCGTGCGCAGGCGCAATCAAGCTAACGCCAGCCGCGGCCGACCTGCCTCCCTGGCTTGACCACCCCACTCTGGGCGCCTGGGTGCACTTTGCGGGTGCGTGCCTGAGGCAGGGCGAGCCGCTGCAGCTGCTGCACAGGCTGCTGGCTGAGCCGGTCCGCGCTCTGGAGCTGCTGGCGGACGTGCCACAGCAGCACCGGACAAGGCTGCTGGCGGCCGTGGCGGCGCCCCAGCACGCGCCAGCGCCTGCCCTCGTCAGGCTACTGCGGAAGCAGTGGGACGAGCACCACACGGGCCAGCCTGGAGAGCTGCAGCGCGCACAGCTGCTGGAGCAGGCGTTCCTGGAGAGAACGCAGCAGCAGCCGCCACAGCAGCAGCAGCCGCTGCTTCCGCTGCCGCCGCCGCAGCAGCAACATCAACAGCAGCAGCCACAGCAGCAGCAGCCGCTGCTACCGCTGCCGCCGCCGCAGCAGCAGCATCCTCAGCTGCAGCCGCAGCCGCCGCAGCAACATCAACAGCAGCCACAGCAGCCGCAGCTGCAGCCCCAGGGGCTGCTGGTGCCGAACGTGCCTGCTGCGGCGTTGGCGCACGCGGGCGCACTCCTGACCAACATGCCGTGGGCGCAGCAGCAGCTGCAGCAGGGCCCGCCAGCGCCTGCTCTGCACACGCCAGCCGGCTTGCTGGCTGAGGCTGTGCAGGGCGCGCCGCATCCGCCGCAGCCGCAGTGGCAGCACCTGCAGGTGACAGCCCTTCCAGCGCAGCAAGCATGGCAACAGGTGGTGCCCGCCGGCGGATCCGCCTTCGCAGCTGCGGCCTTCCCAGCGGTCCCAGCGGCACCAATCGACCAGCAGCAGGTCTGGGCGGCGACGGCGGCAGAGGGACAGCTGCAGCTGCTGCAGCAGCAGGAGGGGCTGCACCTCAACCCTCAGCAGCCGCCGCACGCGGCAGCGCGTGGCGTACCACCGGCAGAGCTGCCGAGGTCTGTGAGCAGCGGCATGGGAAACGACCATGACGACCACAACGACGCGAGGCTGATGGCTGCGGCCCCGGAACTGGGTCAGTTGTCGCCGGAAATGTCTCTGAGCTTGACAGAGCAGGAGCACCTGGTTGCCTCGCTTGCAGAGGCGGCAGCAGCACCATTGCTTGCAGACGCCGGCCATGGCGGTGCGCCGGCCATGGAGGGCGCCGCAGCAGCGGACGTCGGCCATGGCCGCAGCGGTGGCGTGGCGGCGGCGGCGGCGGCGAGCGGAGCCGCTGCAGCAGGGCCTGGCGCAAGGGCCTCCGGCTCTGGTGCCGGCGCCGTTAGCTACCAAGGCCGTGGCTGGGCCAGCAGCGATCTGGATGCGCTGCCGCGGGCCACGTCGTCAGCGGCGCCTGCGCGGGCCAAGCGGTCGCGGCCCAATCGTTTCCCGGCCAACGTGGAGGCATGGCTCGCAACGCTTCATCCTGCGTTCGGCCAACAAGCCACGAGTGCATACGTCGAGGCCTTTGACCACGCCGGTTATGAGAGTAAGCTGTATGCTGTGCAAAAGGGCAGGCTAGTTCGGCCCACAGCCGGGCCGCTAGCGAAGGTTGGACGCACGGGTGAATTCCGACGTCATTATTGCTTAATTGTCATGTCGATTTTCAAGTCGATGTGCAGCATGCTCTCCTGCCTGTCGTCATGTCCTGCGCCTTCCCGCCCACCGCTGCCTCGTGCCATGCTGACAGCGCTGGACAGCCTGAGGGGCTTCGGCGATCAGGACCTCGCCATCATCGATCGCGAGATGGAGAAGCACACACTCGTGGCCAACAAGTCCGGTGACAAACGGGTCCTGGCCAAGCACCGCCAGATGCTCTTGGAAGGCGCGCGGGCGCTGCTAGAGGTGAGGTTCTGCTGGACGGGGTGTGCTGGCTGGGCTGCTGACGGGTGGCGCTGCCATATGTTTGACCCTACCTGCTAAATGGTACCGTATCCCCCTGCTCCATGCGGCCCATACTGCAAGGAGGTTGACCGGCACTGTCCGGCCGACTGCCCCGGCGGCTGCGGCGGCGGCTGGGGCGAGGACGATGGCTGCTGCCGCTGCCGTGAGCGGCAGCAGGAGGGCGGCGACGGAGATGGCCGCGGAGGAGGAGGAGGAGGAGGAGGAGGAGGGCGAGGAGGAGACAGCCCACACGGCGGACGTCACGGCAGCTGGCACTCGTACGGCGGCGCGGGTCCGGGCTCCAGCTGTGACCGCGGAGGCGGCAGCGCTGGCCCGGGACCCAGCAGCAGCAGCGGCCGCGGAGGCGGCAGCACTACTGGCCTAGGCAGCGGCAAGCAGCAGCGCACCCACTCGGCTGGCGTCGATATGCAGACCGCCTCGGATGGCCTGGCGTTGCTGTTGGCGGAGGCGGACCTGCGCTGGCCAGCAGACGAGCGGCAACAGGAGGGGGCGCTGCCGAAGGCGGCGCAGTATGCCGAGTCCTTTGACCGCACGGGCCTGACAAGTGAGCCTTCAGTGCGCGTACGGCAGCGCCTGAGTTTGCACGCCTGGGTGCTGCTTGGACACGTCGGCTGCCGCTTCTTGTGCTCAGCGCAGCACCAGAACGCATACTTTGCGACCGCCGCATCCTTCTACCCATCGCGCCTTGCCACCTGCCAACCAGCAGTACCGTACCTCGATAACGACAACACCTGGTCCGGGCATCTTAGTCGGTTCCCGGCCCTGCCCTGCCCTACCCCGCTGCCCTCCAGCACTGCCGCTGCTGCTGTCGCTGTCCCCTTGTGACTTGGACTTGGTGGAGGCCGTGATGAGGGAGCAGGGTATCGCTAACGCCAACGGGCAGGCCGCCATGCCGGAGCCACACCGCGCGGCGCTGCTGGCGGCGTCGCGGGAGCTGGCGCAGCAGTGGCAGGCGGCGGAGGACCAGGTGGGCTGGGCTTGACTGGAGCAGGCGCGGCGTGGCCGGAGTGGACGGCCGTATTTTGCGTCGTGCCATTGATTTGCACGCGCTACAGGACGCCGATCAAGGGCGGCCCAGCCAGCGGCTGGTCGGTGTAGTGGCGCCGGCATCCCCTGCGCCCGGTCTTGGCTTGACGGCCGTGCGCAGCAGGGCTACTAGCTAGGTGTGGACGCGACTTGCAGGGTTCCCCTGATGCCGCTGGCCTCGCTGCTCTCGGCCCTCGGTTTTGGGCTCCGCAGGTGGTCGATGCAGGGCTCGCAGCCAGCATGTCATCGCTGTCCCTGCGCGGTGGCGTCGCCGCCCTCGAGACCCCACCGGCGGAGCAGAGTCAGGGCCCTGTTGGCAGCCCGCTAGAGCTGCTGGGACGGCTACCGGCGGGCTCCTCGGGCCCCCCTGGGCCATCGGTGCTTTCCCACGAGGAGCAGTCCGAGCAGCTGCAGCCGGAGGAGAGTGAGGCCCTGGTGAGAGGAAGTAAGCTGTTGGCATGGACTGCCATGCTCACTTGCCTACTTGCCATTGTACGTTGGCAGAGGCAGGCGGCGCACATGTTGATGTTGATGCTGATGCCGGCGTTTGCTTGCTGCTGTGCCGATGGTGTCAGGGGGCAGAGGCCGCGGATGTGGCTGCATGGGCGGAGCCTGCTGCCGAGCCTGCTGCTTCACTGCAGCCCGCCACACGGCATGCCAGCCAGACCCGCTGGGACGGTCCGGCCGCGGTGAGGGTAGGGCTGTGGGCTTACTTCCCTGAAGTGACGCAATGCCACATCTCCCTGCCGGGGTGGGGCCTGCCACTTCTGCTGCGGTGCCGTGTGCTGCGGTGCCGTGTGGGACTTAGCTAGCTCATCAGCCGCATGCGCCCACGCGCCTGCCCGCACCTCATTTCGTGTGCGCGGTGCGCTCCATGCCACGTGCTGCCATGCCTGTCGTGTCTGGTGGGGGCATCCGGCAGGCCTAGATGAAGGACTGGGTGGGGGTGACGCCCTTTTCCCCACTCCGGATGGGGCCACCTTGGCCCGCAGGCTGCGGAGCGCCGTGCCCCGCTCCCTCCACCGGCGGCTAGCACGAATCAGCGGGTCGCCTCCAGCAATGTGCCGGGGCCTTTGTCTGCTGCGCCGCATCCAGCAGCATCCGGCCCGCTGCCCGAGCTGGCGTGCTGCATTTGCATGGAGCACTACGAGCGGGGTAGCCGCGAGCCGATCGTCACACCGTGCGGCCACACGCTGTGCCGCGTGTGCGCGCTTGAGACGTCCGTGGCATGCTGCCCCATCTGCCGCGGCGCCTTCGAGGAGAGACCCTCGGATCGGAAATTCCCGGTCAACTACGAGCTATGGAGGCTCGTGGAGGCCGACCGCGCGCATCATCAGCAGCCAGGCGGCCAGCAGCTGCCCGCGGCCGCCAAGAAGTACTGGATCCTACCGGACGACCTGACGGTCGACTTGGGCCAGGCGCTCGGACCCATGGGCACAGGCGGCACTGTGGTCCAGGGCGTGCTGGAGCGGCAGGAGGTGAGCAAGCTCCGACCCTGGCGGCAGAGCCCGTAAGGCCGACGAGGCCGTTGCAGCGGACGCGGTGTATTGGTTTCGGTCCCACCCAGCCACTCGCGCGGTTGCTGTGTGGCCGTGTGAGCAGGTGGCGGTGAAGCTCATCCTAATTGACGGCAGCGATGATGCTCAGCGGAGGATGCGACGGGAGCTGGAGCTTCTGGCGCGTGCCTCGGCTCACTGTTCTCACGTGGTCCGGATGCACGGCGTCACCATCAAGCAGTTCTGGGGCCGCTCGGTCGCGGCCATCGTCATGCGCCGCTACCCACAAACCCTGACGCAGCACATCCAGGCGCAGCCCGGTAGGCAGCCCTCGGATATAGGTCGATAGGGCCGGTAGCATCCGTCTGCCGAGTTGTATCGTAGTTGTATCGTTGCTTGACGTATGTATGGTATCAAAGTATCAATGCGAGATTCCGTCAAGGGCTGGAGGTACCTCCCCAGCCGGTTAAGGCGCCGCGACCGCCGGTGATGGGAGAGGGGACGGGGGTGCAGTGGAAGGCTAGTGAGCGCGCTTGCTTGAGCCCGCTGGCTCGAATAGGGTGAACGGCACATGGCCCTGGTCTGACCTGCCCTCTCTTCCCACCTCGGCCCAAACCCAGGCGGCCGGCTCAGCCCCGCGGCGGTGCTGGTGATGGCACAGGACTTGCTTCGGGGGCTGGCCGACCTACACCGCCTGGGCATCGTCATGGCCGACCTCAAGCCCGACAACGTACTCATGGACGAGGCGGGTGAGCACCAACGCTCGCACCTCTCATTATTAATTATAGCAATGCATTAAACCTATGTTTACTGTAACGACACTGTCGACTCAGGTTGGCAAGCACGTATTCAGCACTGCGTTGCGACATGAACAGATAGAACGCTGTGCAAGCCAGCAGCCAAAGCGCGCGCACTGCCGCTGTCAGCCCGCCCAGATAGAGCTTAGCGCTGTACCCTGCTCCGCCCGCCCCAGGCCACCCGCTGCTGTGCGATTTCGGTATCAGCCGCGCCGTCACCGCCACCGGCGGCCAGGTCACTGTCACGCTGGCGCAGGGCACGCTGAGCTACATGTGAGTAGCTGGGGCATGCGTCCTGCTGCGCACCCTTCATTATTCGCCCGCCGTGATTTAAGGGGCTAGGGCGACAGGGGTTCGAAGCCCCCTACGCGCCCTGTCCACCGGCACATGCCTGCCCTCCCTCGGCCGTGCCGCTGCACTGCTGCCCTGCTGGATGAGGAACGCAACACACACGGCTGCCGTGCATTCGCTAGTGTGCATCCGCTGGTGTGAATACATCCGCTAGTGTGCATCCGCTGGGCATGCCGCTGCACCTCTGGCCTGCTGGATGGAAAACTCAACGCACACGCCGCACGCCACGGCTGCCGTGCATCCGCTAGTCATGCAGCTTGGCGTCCGTTAGTCGTGGCTCTGACCCCTGGACTCCTGGCCCGTGGCCCTCGGGCGGCGCTGTGCCTTTTGCACAAGGCTGCGACACCGACGGCACCTTGATTGCCGTTCGCGCCCCACCCATCCCGACAACTGGTGTGTGCCGCACTGCAGGGCGCCGGAGCAGCTCGACGACGACGCCCGCCTGACGGTGCAGGCGGACATGTGGGCCTTGGGGGCAACGCTGTTGCACGCCCTGACGGGTCAGCCTCCCTGGCACGACAAGCGCCGTCTGTATGTCATCCAGGCGGTAAGCGCCAAGAAACGCAGTCACGCGCAGTGGCCGTAAGGTGGATCTAAACGCCCGCGGGCCGCGTGACCTTTGCAACCCCCATTGGGGCGACCACCGGTATATGTATCAGAGGCGCCAGCCCTGGCCTCTGTGCCTGCCCACCCTTTGTCGCTCGCCTCTGCGCTGCTGCCTCTAGTCCCCAGATGCCCCGGGGCCTCCCGGGCCCCCAAGCCCAGGGACACATCATCTTGGCACACGCTTCCACAAGCGGAGGATGTAGCATGGCCCAGCAGAAAACCAGATCGAGGCCCTTCCGTTGCATGCCCTTCATCATGCACGCGCCTCCTCTGCATACCCCGTGCACAGGTCGGCAGGGACCGACGTGCGCCGGAGCTGCCGGCGGAGCTGGAGGCGGCGCCGCAGTTGCTGCAGCTGCTGCAGGGCTGCTTCCGGCCTGAGGCCCAGGACCGGCTCACGGCCAAGGACGCGCTGCAGCTCGTGACATCAGCGCTGCAGGGCCTGCTGCGCGACGCCATGGGGCGTGGGTCGGAGGCGGGGATGCAGTCAGCCGAGGCGCTGCAAGCGGCGGCGGCGGTGGGGGGGCTGGCGCCCCTCAAGCTCGACGACCCACAGCCCAACGCTCGCGGCGGTGCAGCAGTCGGCGCCATCGCGCCGAGGCTGCTGTCTGCGGTGAGTGGGCATGAGCGACTTCGCATGCATGCATGCATCCTCACTTGCGCATTGACACCCCGCCTGCCTCACCTTGCTGTGTCGCCATGACGTACCGGTATGTGCTGCAGGCCAAGGGCGACGCCCTGCCGAGTGCCGCACCGGGCGCCGCTGCCGCGCCTTTCGGGCCAGCGTACACGACGTTTGCGGGCGTGAAGCAGTGGGCCGAGGTGGAGCACATGGACGAGGCGGCGCGGCAGCACCTGCGAGACAGGGGCGTGACGCCGGCCGTCGCGAGGGCCTTGACCGAGCACCTAGGTGGGCTGGACCTGCCGAGGAGCTTCGGCGTTGTGTGGAGCCACGAGGGTTGCTGTCGCCGGGCTCTGCACATGGAGTTGTGCCACGCCGGGGAGCCGGCGTTCCGAATACCACCACCCGCCAAGGCGCCTCGACCTGTATGGGGAGTCGGGCTGTTCTGCTCACACCTCCCGGCTGACCCGCCGACGTGAATTGATGTGCTTTACTCGCTCGTTAATTGCCCGGCGCTGCGCCCCGTCCACCCGCCAGGCTTCGTGAGTCTGGAGGACCTCCGCGGCGGTGTGGCAGAGGAGGACGTTGCGCAGCTGCAGCTAAAGAAGCTCGACCACGACAAACTGGTGCGGGCGCTGCGGGCTGCGGGGCCAGCGGACCCGGCGCGGGCCAAGGCCGCGGCTGACGCCAAGGCCGCGGCCCTGAGCCCCACGGTCAGCGGCAGGGAGCTGGCCCAGGAAGGCCTCGCGCTGTGCAGCAAGGCCCTGAGCTATGTCACGCAAGACACGCCGCAAGGCATGAGCAAGCTCACAGCCATCGCGACAAAGGCGGCGAACAAGCTGCAGCAGCTGGACCGCGAGCGCGAGCGCGGGGGCAGCCAGGGCGGCGGCGCAGCTGAGGTGCGTAGGCGCCGTGGGTCTGGCATCATGCGCCCGGCGAGCTGGGTCGGCGAGAATCTATTCTTTACGTGACAGGGCATTACGACAGGGGTTACGGCGACCTGCATGCTATCAGGCGGGGGTGTGGCACCATGTGCCTTGCGTGCACCATGCATGGGGCGTGGCCCAGGGAGGGGGCGTGGCCCATGGAGAGCTTGAGGCGGGGCAGTAGCGCCCTGGAGGGCGCTGGAGGGCCCTGGAGGGCGCTGGAGGGCGGCCTCGCTTTGAGCCGCCCCATGCGTGCCTCCCGTCGCTCACGGATGCCACCCTGGACCGCGCCCAAACGCGCAGCTGCCCGCGTCACCGCAACCGACGGGGCTGTGGGAGCTGTTCAAGTCGCTCCTGAACGTCCGCACGGTGAGTTGGCAGCCGCTGTACGGGCCTTGCGCCCTGCGGGTCGCTCGGGTCGGCCGCCTGGGAGTTGCCGTGCCTAGCCTCGGGGCCAGGGCTAGGGACCGGGGCCCGGGGCCCGGGCCCGGGGGTAGGGGCCGGGGACCGGTACACACGTGGGTTGGCTGCCTGGGGCGATTTCACCGGCCTAGGCGCCTGCGCCCTGGCTTGCCTACGCACGTCTCTAAGGGTCCCGCGCTTGACGGGTGCTGACTGCAGGGGGACGGCACCGTTCACACGGACCAGCAGACAGGGCTTCCGGACATGCCCCAGGAGAAGACGGAGTGGCAGGGTGCGCTGCCGGACGCAAAGGGCGGCAAGGGCGCCAACAGCGCAAAGGACGCAGTGGACACAACGGACGCAAAGGCATCAAAGGTGCGTCTTAAAACGTGCATCCTGTGGGGACAGTGCCCTCCCTGGCGCGCACGTATGCACGCACTGGGCCGCCCTGGGTAGAGCCCGCCGCAAACCCCACCCGTGCCATGGCCGCCCTGCAGGCGCTGCCGGAGGAGTCGCTGCTGCCTGGAACGGGCGCTGGGATCTGCTGAGTGACCGTAACGTTCGCACTACAGCTGCCGCCGGCCTCAGCTGCTGGCTGCAGCGGGCGCCCAGACGCGTGCGGGCAGGGGTAGGGGGACGGCGGGTCAAGGGTACCGAGGGTAAGCGGAGCGCGTGGGAAGCGCGTCGCTGTACGATGAGCGGCTGATAGAAGGTGGTCACGTCAGGCGGCCGGTCGCATAGACTCAATAGCGAAGGGGGCGCTCGCGCCAGCAGAACAGATGGCGGGCGTCATTCGCTTAGGGGCGAAAGCCATCGGGGGCTTGACCCCTCCGATGTGCTGCAGTTTGGCCGACTGCCTAGCTGCGACAGGCGGTTTAAGACTAGGACCAACCCGACAACGGGCTACAGTGTGTGAGCTGCAGTATTTACCGATATGAGCCGCGACACAGGAGCGGTCGCGTGAGCTTTTATTGAAAAACCAGTGTGGCAGGTGGTCGGCGCAGGGCGTTCGCTGGCAGTGGCGGCGGCGGCGACGGTGAGCCGGGCCGGAGCCGGGCAGCAGGTGGAAGCTTATCTAAAGATACTGCGGGCTCTTTCTGTTGAGGTGGTGGGCCAGCGATGAGTGAGTGTGTTTGGGGGCTGAGTGGACGTCGTCGAAGGGCGGCCCTGCCGGGCTGGCGCTGTGGCTGCTGGCTGGCAGTCGGACGGCCATCACTTGATTGGACCCCAGGGCTATCGGGGCGACGGGTCCCCCATCCATGTCCGGGTGAAGGGGCCAGGCAGCGCCATGTTGCTGACGAGCACGGCGCAGGTATATGTTGGTCGTTGAGACGGCGATCAGGGCTGAAACGCATTATGGCCGCCCGATTGGCGGAGGAGACAGATGCCGGGTATGTGGCTTGATCTCGTTTTGATCTAGGCTGCTGTTTGTGGGGAGGTAGTGCATTGGATATCAGCGGAGAGGCGGGGCCCGGCTGCAGGAGGCGCTGGGAAGCCCGGGCTCTTGGCGTGGCTGGAAGGTATGGCCGTGGCCCTGCCTTTTCTGCCTGCGGCGCTGCGCATGCCAGCTAGATGGGGCGGGTCCTCGTGGCCCAGCTGCACCGCCCCGAGCCCCGAGCCCCGAGCCCCGAGGCCCTCGAGGACGCTTGTCCTCGCGGACGCTTGTCCTCGCGGACGCTTGTCCTCACGGACGCTTGTCACTAGGCGGTGCTGGGAAACCCGTCACGACACTCGGGCCGTTGCTGCGGGGCTGGGCCTAGCTGGATAGGCGACGTTTCGCGACTGCGCCGGGTGCGTGGAGCAGGCGCTGCAATCAGCCCTCGTATCATAGTCATAAAGTCCTAAAAAGTCCCAACGGTCATCCGTCGTTTGGCTGTGGAGT
>BDDC01000635.1:30191-50838 GCA_001662425.1 Chlamydomonas sphaeroides
TTTTCCTTCGGCAAAGGGGATCGTAGTGCTTTTCTGCGCTGTCTAGCGCATGAATGTGGGAAGGGCGCGCGTGAGGCCAGCAGTCATGTTGCCTGTGAGCTGGTAGGCAGCAGCCGGCACGCGGGAGAAGCGCCACGGCTGCCCAGGACGCCCATTCCCTATTCCTGTTCCCGCCGTCCCGTGCACCACGCCGCGCAGCCCACCCTGCGCGGCCAGCAGCTATGTTGCCTGTTGAGCTGGTAGGCAGCAGCCGGCATGCGGGAGAAGCGCCACGGCTGCCCGGGACGCCCATTCCCTATTCCTGTTCCCGCCGTCCCGTGCACCACGCCGCGCAGCCCACCCTGCGCGGCCAGCAGCTATGTTGCCTGTTGAGCTGGTAGGCGGCGGCAGGCAGTCAATCCCCCCTTGGTTGACTTCCGCGCCCTGCGGCAGCCGGCAGTCAATCCCCCCTTGATGGACTTTCGGGCCCCGCGGCGGCCGGCAGGCAATCCCCCCTTGATTGACTTTCGGGCCCCACGGCGGCCGCCAGTCAATCGCCGGCGACGGGCAAGAAGTCGATGGGGTTAGGGGACTCCGCCCAGGGAAGATACGAGGGCTGGCGCTGCTGCCGGGTGCGTGGAGCAGGCGCTGCTGCCGGCGGCGCTCTAGCCGGTCGTTACAGCCGCGGGCGGCGGGGAAAGGGACGCGGCGCTGTGGAGCGGGGCCAGCGTGGGATGGGCGGTCCGTGTTGGCCGTGAGGAGCTGCTCGCTCGGATGGCTGGTGACGCAGCGCGGCGCGCCCCTGGCCGGTGAGAGCTGGACTGATTCGGCCAGCGCATAGGATCGTGGAGCTTGCAGCGGGTAGCAAGCACGTGCAAGCGAGCTGGCAGCCAAGTTGGGCCTGCATTTATAAAAGCCGAGCACAGGCGTGTTTAGCAGCCTTGTGTGTTCAACGGGTGGGTAACAGGTGGGCAACGGGCTGCGCACGCCAGCGCAGGACATGTACGGCAGGGGCCCAGGGATGCGACGGGCGTTGGCAGCGTTGGGCCCGAGCTTTTGACTCGGTGTTGGCTTACTAGTCCACTACTCCCTTGGTACCTGCGCCCTGCTGTGCTGCAACCAATGCATGTTTCGCCTTCCACAACCCGTCAACGTCAGGGCACAGCGGGAAATGCTAGCGGAATGCGGAAAGCTAGCTCTGTTCTGCGGAGCGAAGGACAACGCACCGTTCGGTTGTTCGTCGCATGCGCCCGCTGTTGCACAACGTTGCAGGGTAAGGTTCAAGTAGACAAGCGCGGTGCTTTGGGAGCGAGGGCTGATTCGAGGCATCAACCGGGAGCGGGGGGCGGGAGGGGGGAGCACTGAGCAGGTTGGGGGGCGTGCCACCTAGCCGCAACCGACACTGTGCAGTCCCAGCCTCCAACACATAGGTTATGCCAACGTCACATTCAATTTGCCACGTGATTTACGTTTACGCGCAAGAGACGTCGCATGTGCAATTGTGCAACAGCTGAAGCGGTATGACATTGAGGACGACCTCTACTGCTATGACTAGCAACTAGCGTTGTGCGCTTGGGGGCTTTGGACTAGGCCTGCCTGTCCTCGACAGCTGAGGCGGCACCATGTGGCTTCCACTGACAGTCGCCGTCTTCTGTGAGTTAGTACCTTCTAATACCTGCCGCTGGGTGCTTGCAAGTATGCGCGCTGGGCTCCCGTGGACCTGGCCTCGCCATGCAAGCGATGTCGCTATGCGAGCACAGCCCTTCTCCAATCTTCTTGGCTCGTAATCTGCTAAGCACCCTATCATGCCGCCCCGATGCCCCTGCTCCTTGCCTGCTCACAGACGGCGCCGTGGCCGTGGCCGCAAACTTCGGTGAGCACCCGTCAAGGCGCGTCCCTCGCAGCGGCCCGCCCCGCCTGCCCCACGCAGCCCGACCAATCCCAAGCTGCAGCTTACAGCTCCCCAACCCCGTCTTCTCACCTTCTCCTTGGCAGCGCCCCTCAGCATCTCACCCCTCGCCCCAGCCCCCGCCCATGCCCTTGCTCTCCTCCGCCCTGGCAGCACACTACCCTTTCCCCCCCTCCCGCCCCCAGTGAACAAGTACGCGGTGCTGGTCTTCCCGCTGCCCAACGCCATCCTGCTAATGCAGACCATCACCACGGTGGTACTGCTGCGCGGCCTCGCCGCCGCACGCCTCGTGCGCGTACCGGCGCTGCGTACCGTGCGGCTGGCGGCGCTGGGCGCGCTGGCAGCCTGCTACTGCGGACACGCGCTGCTGGTGCTCTACAGCCTGGCCTTCCTGTCCGTGCCCATGTACAACACACTAAAGCGCCTCACGCCCGTCATGGTCCTGGGCACCAAGGCGAGTTGTGCTTGCGGCGCCTCGCAAGGCCGCAGCCAAGCCGCGACGGCTGGGGCTGAATTTGGGACTGGCGTTGGGGCTGGGGCTGGGGCTGGGGTCGAGGCCCGGGCAGGGCCCGGCAACGCATGTGCAGCGTGCCAGCTGCGTGGATTGGCGATAGCCTGGCGCCCCTGTCGGTGCCCATGTACAGCACGCTATGGTGCCTGACACAGGCCATGGTGCTGGGCACCAAGGCGAGCGCGCGGCGGTGTGCTCGCGCGAGGGCTGGGCCACACAGCTCGCGGGACGTGGGAATGGGGCTGCGGGCACCGGGCACCGGCACTGGGCCGCCGCCTGAGTGGGCTCCGGCACCAGGCCCCGCGGGTGCACCGGGCGCCAAGGCCCTGCCAGTTGTGGGACCACGTGCAACCATCAGCAGCTCTAAACCTTGCGCCATCCCACCCCCTGCCCACGCCCTCCCCAACCTCCACACCTTGCCCTGCTTCCTCGCCCCCCACTCACCCCCACGCTCAACCCCCGGCAGGCCATGGTGGAGCGGCGCTGGCCCGACTCGGCCACCACCGGCTCCGTGCTGCTCATCGTGGGCGGCTGCCTGGTGGCGGGCGCGGGGGACCTGTCCTTCGACGGCCAGGTGCGGCCATCGAGTGCCGGGGACGGCGGCCCTGGCGCCTGGTGGAACGGGGCTCGCCGTCTCGGAGCATGCCAGGCGGCCGCGGCCGCGACGGCCCCGCCATGTCCCGCCGGCACACGCTCGGACGAGGCGGCGCTGCGCTTGGCCCCAGCACGCCCTTCACCCGCGGGCGAGGAGGCGCATCGCTCCCAAACCCTCCACGGCGGGCTGTGGGCGCTACGCAGACCGCACGCATGGGCCAGGCGGCCCTGCTGCCATGCCCCGCACCCAGACCGCCAACAGGCCGCCAACAGACCGCCAACGCGCTGTGCCGAATACGCAGGGATGCACCTCGGCCCCTGCGCCACGCAGCTTGCTCAAGCCACTCCACGCCACGCCCGCTTCTTTCTGCCGCCCGCACATGCTCGCTCGCACCACCCGCGCATACATGCACCGCTCGCGCCGTAACTCCGCGCCCAGCACTGTCCCCGCTCCCTGCTGCCGTACCGTTCCGCAGGGCTATGTGCTGGCGCTCGTCTGCGCCATGCTGCAGGCGGTCTACATCCTGCTGGCCGAGCGTGCCACTGGCGGGGGCGGCGGCGCGCCGCAAGGCGGCGCTCCACGCCGACGCCAGCAGCCACCACCACCACCTCCTAGCCCACGCCCACGGCCACGGTCACAGCCCAGCGCATCACATCGGTGCGCTTGGGGGGTCGGACCTGGAGTCGCCAGCGGCGGGCGCCAAGGCGGGCGGCGGCGGCGGTCATAGCGACAGCGGCCACAGCACGGGCGTCGAGGTGCATGCGCACACGCACACCACGGCGCACGCCAGCGCCGCCGCGTCCGGCGTAAGCAGCCGGCTGCCCAGCCCGCTGTCGCACATGAGCAACGCCGCCACCGGGCCGCCCGGCGAGGACGGTGGCGGCGGCTACGCCGCCGGCGGCGGCGGCGGCGGCGTCATCCTAACCGACGCCGGCGGCGCGCTGGGCGCCACGGAGCTGCTGTACAGCATATGCGTCATTACCGTACCGCTGCTGGCGTTCACGTGCGTGGTGTCGGGTGAGGGCGCCCGCGCGCCGGCGGCGCTGGCCGCGCTCCACGCGCAACTGGGCGGTCCCTCGTTTGGCGCCTGGCTGGCGGTCACGGCGGTAACGGAGGGCGTGCTCACGGGCGCAGTCATCCTGTGCACGCAGCTCAACAGCGCGCTCACGACCAGCGTGGTGGGGGTGCTCAAGGGCGTGGTGAGTAGCGCGCTGGGGTTCTTCCTGCTGGGCGGCGTCAAGTTCCACGCGGTCAACGTGGCGGGCATTGTGATGAACTGCGCGGGCGGCGCCTGGTACAGCGCGGTGCAGTACGTGCGGCAGCGCAGCCTGGCGGACAAGTAGCGCGGTTGTTTCCGGTGCTCTAATCTGACTTTCACGCTGGTCGAGCATTAATACGTGGCGGACAAGTAGCACGGCGTCGCGCAGGGTGTTTGTTCGTGTGGGCAAGACCGGCGGGGTTGTTTGTTTTGTGTGGGCAAGACCGGCGGCGATCGATGCTTGAGGCGATCCGGGCTGCAACAAAGGCGGGGGACGAATGCGTTAAGGGCCGGTGTCGGACTTGGGGCGCTCGTTGGCATGTGGTCCATGCGGCTGCGTCCTGGCGGGCAAGAGGCTTGGGTTTGCCGTCGTGGAGGAGGGGGGGGCGGAGACGATTGCGGGAGGAAGCGATGATCGGACGCGGGTGCTCGTAGGGCTGTGGTGCAGGGCGGTTCGTGTGTTCAACTTCAACCCCGGGTTGGTGACGCGCTGGTCGTCTGTGCGGCAGCGCAGCCTGGCCGACACGTAGCGCGTGTTTCGTGGCGGCGTCATGCGGGGCGGGGGCAAGCGTATGAGGCTACCGGTACATGCATGGCGGCAGGGGACGTCACACGTGCCGGTCGTCGGCGGTACGAGCTGCGCGGTTGCTGCCGGCACGCTCCCTGACGCGGGGGCTGCGATCGTGCCGACAGGGATCCAGCCCCGCCGTCCGTGGGTGGGTGAGCAGCAGACGGCGGCGAGGGACGACAGTCACGTGAGCGAGGGATCTTGTAGCGCCAGGGTGCAGCCAGGAGGCCTCCTGGCTGCCGCACATGCAGCAGCGCGGGGGTGCGGACCGGGGCGGGTGATGAGCGGCTCGGCAGCAGGGCCTGCTGAGCAGACGGCAGCACGCTTCCTGGCTGGATGGGGGGGCTTGCCCCTAATGCCGCTTGTCAACAGCTGGCGAACGGAACGTGCGGCTGGTGGTCTGGCGGGATGCCTGAACCCTGCACTCGGCGTCTGAGATCTTGAACTTAACAAGCTGCCTGCGATGAGCGGCCGAGCATTATTTTTTTGTCAAAGGGCATGTATTAAAAGAAGGCAGCTGAGCCTGGTCATGTCCGCTGCTTGTCCCTTCGTGCCAACATGTGAACTTGACCACGTACCGTAAGCTTGCCCACAAGACTCTGCACCCCTCGCCTTCGTGCACACAGCCACAGCGCACCACCTGACTTGACCGCCGTATCCTTCACGAAATCGAACCGGCCTCATCTCCTCCTCTTTCGGCCCCCACCCGCCAAAGCAACAGAAGCGGCCCCATGGCGCCTCAGCGCAGCAGCGCCACTCCCCGGCCATAACCATTACCTGCCCGCGGCAGCAGAGAACAGCGCGAACACACAACCGCCCGCGTCAACATGACTGCGTCACTGCCCGCGCCCAGCCCCCAACGCCTTCGCCGGCTGGGCGCACGCGTGTCAGACACCAGCACCGTCGGCGGGCTTCAGCGCAGCCCTCTCTTGCCACATCCCTCACACGGTCAAAGTCGGCACCGCGCGCACGGTGCACGGGCCAGTCAGCGCGGCACGCGTTCTATGGGTGTGCCAGCAGCTCGCTCCGTCCCACACACACGCACACTCGGCCACGCCATCAACGTACACACACACACACACACAGACAAGGCGTCCGCGAGTGGCGTAAGCGACACAGAACAGCACGATAAGAGCGCGTCGCACAGGAGACGAGCTCGGTCCCGCCAGGCGTACGAGGAGGGCGGGGGCCCTTTCGCAAGCGCCAGGTACGGTGCGCAAAAAGGACAGTTGGGGTGGGCCACAACGGCCGCCCACGCCCAGGACTTCACGAAGGCTCAGTGCACACCACACGCCACGCCAACACGGGACACAACGGGCCGCGCTTTATGCATCCCTCGAGTCCAGCCCGAGTCCGCACATGCCCGCCCTCGAGCGTTCTGTCATGCAAGGAGCCCGGACCTGCCTGCCGGGGCCTTCGGAAGAGCCGTGTGCACACCCCGTACGGAGCAATACTCAAAAGCACGGCGCGAGCAGCGCCGCGCTGCAACAGACACTGTACATACCCTCATCTCGCCACGCCAGTCCGTCAAAGAGCAAGGCTGGGTTGTCAGGCGGCCAAGCAGCCTCAGGCCCCATTGCGCCGCCGGTCGCCGTGGCCGATAGCGTGATGGCTCCGACGCACGGTTACCGCCCGGGTCGGCAACGCCGCCGCCGCAGCGGACGGCGGTGCTGCCGCCTCAGAGGTCGCGGCCGCCTCAACGGGCGGCAGCTTAGCTGACGGTGCGGCCGTAGGCAATGCCGGCAATGTACAGGTTCTTGGCCCACTTTTCCTTCACGTGGCTGCTGGGGAAGGCCGAGGTGCGCAGCGTCTCCTGCGTTTCGTCCATGGGCCGCCTGCGGGGCACCGTGCAGCGGGGGACATGAACGTTAGGCCTCGTATCGGGCGCACTCCAGCCACACACAATGCCGCCACAGTCACAGCGTGGGCCGCCATCTGCCATTCACACGGTGGGATGGCACGCCATGAAGCGCGTGCCTCCGCAAACCCCCGCGGC
This sequence comes from Chlamydomonas sphaeroides, assembly GCA_001662425.1. Lineage (NCBI taxonomy): Eukaryota > Viridiplantae > Chlorophyta > Chlorophyceae > Chlamydomonadales > Chlamydomonadaceae > Chlamydomonas > Chlamydomonas sphaeroides. The sequence continues at coordinate 37,008 of BDDC01000635.1, forward strand.
AACCTGCAGCGCCGCGGCACCGGCCGCACCTGCGCGGCACGCTGAGCACGAACGCGGACTGGTCGGGCGTGGCGGCGCAGGCGGTGATGCGGAAGCCCGCGTCCCAGCGCCTGTGGATGCCCTCGCTGGGGTACTGGAAGTCCAGCTCCACGCACTGGTCGGCGAAGCCCGCGTTGCGGCTCATGACCACCGCCCAGCGGGTGTGGCTAGTGGCCATGGAGGTCACGTAGAAGCCCTCCTGCGGGGGATCGGAATGGGGGGTTCACATCCGTCCGAACGCCTAGCATAGTACGTCAGGGCTGAAACCTAGCCTAGATTGCAGACAGAGGATAAGCAGCTTGTTGTGAGGAGCAAAGCCCTTGCGTCGCTGCGGCCGTCGTGGCCTCACCTTCCACTTCTTGTTGATCCACTTAAAGGGGAACGAGTCGCTGACCTTGTAGCTCTGCTGCGTGTAGGGCGTGCCCTTGGACATGACCACCAGGCTGCTGCCGCTCATGGAGCCGGCCATGGCGGTAATGTAGTAGCCCTCCTCCCACTTCTCCATGATCCACTCCTTGGGCAGGAAGTGCTGGCTCAAGTTGTACACCTGCGCGACGTGACGTTGTTGGGAGCAGCGGTAGGCGCGGCGGGTGAGACAAGGTGTAAGGACGGCAGACAAGGGCGATGTTTGGAGCTCGGATACCCGTGGCCAACGAGGCCGCGCACAGCCGTGTGTGCAGACGCGCGCGACCATGCAGCGCGGGGCGACTTCATCAGAGCCATATCCGGCCATACGCGCAGGCTTCAGCCCAGAGCCCCGGCCCTGGTGCGCGCCGCACCTGCGCCGTGAAGCCCGTGCCCGCGTCCATGATGAGCGCCCACAGCTCCTGGCAGCAGGCCACCGACGATATGTACAGGCCGTCGTCGTTGCCCTTCTCCACGTGCTGCTCCACGCGCGTGTTGGCCACGTTGTAGTGGTACCTGGCGGCGGGGAGGGGGACGGGGGCGTGGCGTCACAGACGCGCTAGCGCAAGCAAATATATGAACATATGAGCACGCAATGGGCGAGGTATGCGGGCGCAATCGAGACCCGGTGGGAGGGACGTTGGCTGGTGCGTGGAGTTAGCTCCCTGGGGTCAGCAGGGTCCCGCAGCGCGCGGCGGAGCGGCATGTAGAGGGCACGGGAAGGTGATGCGGATCCCGCTCACGAGTCTTCAACTTTGCTATGTACACGCGTCGCTCGTTGTGTGGCATGAATTGTCGGCTGTAGTCCAGAGCGTCGTTGCCACTGCCGCCCACAGCGGCCGGTTGGATACTACTGTAGCCCTAGGAGCCGCGCAGATGGTGCGCCCGAGACTCCTCGGGCTTCTCTGCACCCAGCTCCCCGCACTACGCTGCGGCGACGGCATCGTCGAGGCCTGACCACCAACCTCATGATAGGCGCCCGGCTGGGCCTTTCACTCGAGGCTGCTTAAGCGTAACGGCTGCGTACGCGTCTCGCGGGACCAGGGAAGACGGCTGCCGCGCCCATTAACCCTGGCCAGGGCTCTCACCGCTGCTTCATGGGCCGGTGTGCGTTGTAGACGGTGATCCACTGCGTGGCCGGCAGCCCCAACCGGACCTTCTTCTTGGGCGCCGCGTCCTCCAGCTGCTCGTCCGCGTCGCGCTGGCGCTTTTGGCCGACCTGCACCGCCGACGACAGGGCCGCATGCTCAGCGGCTGGCGAGCCCATTTTGCCCTTCCCCTTCCCCTTTCCCTTTCCCTTCCCCTCCCGCTCCCGGGAATAACCGTGCCCACCTTGGCCCCGCCCTCCACCAGGATGGGCCGCGACGGCGGCGGCCCGCACAGCGGCTCAAAGAGCTTCATGTACGATTCGTACTTGGGCTCCTCGTCGAACTTGAGGTTCACCACCGCCTCCGTGAACTGCAACCGCACATGGCAGGGGAGCAGCCGGGGTTGCGGGAACAAGCACGCCTGCCTGGAGCCCACACGCTGGCCCATCAGCCTGTGCCGCGGCCGCGGCTGAAGGACACGCGGGCACAGTGTCTCTCTTTGCCCCTGGGCTCTCCATGACAGCTCGGTCACGTGAGGCGGAGCGGCTGAATACGCACCTGGCGGAACGCCGGCGGCGTGTACCGGCACAGCATCTCCGCCGAGGTGGCCATCTTCTTCTTGCACACCAGGTAGCCCTTGTTGTCGCCCTGCGGTGGTCGGAGCCGAAGGATATACACAGTGAGCAACCAACGAACACGGGGGAGGGGAAGGAGGAGAGAAGATGCACGCACGCTTAGGAAAGGATCACAGAGCCACGTTCCGCCGGGGGCGCAGGCCCTGCCTGTGGCTGCCCCCCGCTGCCACCGCCCCATGTCCACCTCACCTGGTAGCCCTGCCACGGCAGCCGGCCCTTGAGCAGGAACAGCAGCGTGTACGCCAGCGACTCCAGGTCGTCGCGCCGGCTGGCGGTGCGGCCCAAGTGCGCGTGCACGCTCGCGTAGCGGACAGTGCCCCTGTGGTCGCGGGCAGACAGCCAGAGCCCGAGCGCCGGTTTGTGTGCGGGACGCGGCCATGAGTCCGTTCGGGCCCGATAACAGCGGCGCTGCAGGCGTTTCGTGCAACGCGCCCCAGCATAACACGATGTCGCGCCGTGCTCTACCGAACAGGCTTCACCAGGCGTACAACTCTTGACCTAGGGGCGTCCAACTGCTGGCCTTAGGCTGGCATTACCCCTCGCCCAGCACAGCATAGGATGCATTGCGCCCACACCACCGCTCTGCAGGCGCGCACCTGAACACGTCCGGCCGCTGGTCGTACTCCACGTGCGTCCCGCACACCGCGTCCTTCCACCGCGTCGCTGCGGGAGGCGCAGGAGGGGGGCCCGCGTCAGCAGTGAGACAGTCCAGCAGAAAGGCGATTCCACCCATGCGCGCAGCCCCCGCATCAGCTTACAACCCGCACTTATTCCATGACCCGCCTCGTCCATCCCCCATTCCCCTTTGCAATAATATGCTCGTGCAGCTGCTGAACTTCATGCTTGCCTCATCCACCACACACCGGGCCGGGACTCGGGTTCTCACGGGCGGCTTGCGGTCGGGCTTCGTTATCCGCACTCGCACCTAACCGCATTCCCTCCCTGCACGGCCGACGCGCCACTCAACCCTTAGCTGTGCTGTGCCGTGTGTGGGGTTCCGTCTTCACCAAACACTTGAACACACACATCGCCTCGCCCCGTTCCTCACCCAGGCCGAGGTCCACCAGGTAAAGCTTCTTCTCTGTGGGCGTGGACGGCTGCCCCAGCAAGAAGTTCTCCGGCTTCACATCGCCGTGAACATACCTGCACACAAACACGCATGCACAATACAAAAGGTTCGCTCTGCAGTAGCCTGCCGAGCCGCCCAGGGAACTACCTCAGCCGCAGCGCGGGCGGCTGTCCAGGCAGCCAGGCGCGATCGAGCCGGCCGACACTGGAATTGGAATACCCGCGATGTGCCGGCACATAGCAGGATGGCTTTCCAAGCAGGGCACCAGGCCGGGTTGTGCCCGCAGGCCGTGCTGCTTTGCCCGGCGAGGGCCCAACCCCCGGCGGCCAGGGCTCACCCCTTGGCGTGCAGCTCCTTGAGGATGGATAGCGCCTCGACAGCGATGCATGCCACCATCTCCTGCGACATGACCTGCCCGGACGAGTTCCAGACGTCCCACAGGCTGGGTCCCAGCATGTCCATGACCTGCACGGGGCGGGGGGCCAGCCGCAACGGGTGGGCGCAGGCCGTTGCCGCGAAGTCCACGACACGTGGGCTGTCCCTGCCATCCTGCACGACCACTGGGGCGCTGCCGGCGCGAGCGCCGGTGCAGCGGGGCTCACCATGATGTAGTAGTCCCCTTGCCGGCCCTTGTAGTGCACCTTCGGGATGCCGTGCACCCCGCCCAGCGAGCTGCGCAGAAAAAGGCATTGGTTAGTAGAGTATGCGGGGAGTCAGGAGCATTCCTTGGTGCAGCCTCGCGACAGAACGCACTTGTAAACAGACCACTCATAGGGAGGCCCATAGTTGCAGCCTTTGCTGCTCCTGTGCTCGAATTTGAGAGCAATCTGCACCAGGGCAGCGGCCGTGTAAGCGTTCGGAGAGCAGCGGGCGTTCAAACCCTGCTGCTGCTGACCTGGTTCGCAAGAGGTCCATCTCGCTGCTTTGTTGTTGAGACCCTGCGGCCCACGTAGACTTGGCCGAAGCCTCCCTTGCCAAGCTTCCGCTCGACTGTGTACTCTGGCGAGCCACCAACGAGTACCTGCGCATCGCCCAAAACGTTGACGCGCAAGCTCGTCGACCGCTTCCAGCGGCAAGCTGAAGCACACTGTGCCAACAGCATCCGTGCGCCCTTGCCTTGTCCGGTATCGGTGCTGTAGATGCTTCCTCCTCTTTTGCCGGCTTGTTATCCTCCTTGTCCTTCTCCGTGGCGCCTTCTGCGCCCTTCATTTCTGGAGCAGGCACCACCTCCGCTGCGTGCTCCTGGGCCGCCTCGCTCACGGCCTCCTCTGCGCCCTCGTTCTGACCCGTCCCCTCCGCTATTTGTTCTTGCTGCAACTTGGCGAGCTCCGTGGCCTGACGGCCAGGTGCTGGGGGCTGGTTACGTTGCCGCACGGCTGCGGCTCTGCTGGTAGGGCGAGGCGATGCTCTCTCGTCAGCGCCCTCGGCGGGCGTTAGGCCCATGCACTGAACATAAGACGTAAAAGGCGTGTCACAAGGGACGGAAATGCTCGCTGTGCGGGTGCGCAAGGCGCAGCAGCACAGATGGCAGTTGTCTTGTTGCAGAGAGTCGTAGGTCGTGCTCAAGTTGAATTATGGTAAGCGTAAAGAGCGTTGGTATTGCATACAAGACTTTGGGAACAGTAGGCGGGCTAGTCGCCGTGCAGCTCTGGTCCTCTGTATGGCCGTACAAGGAATGCGGACCAACGCTAAGCTGAGCTGAAGCCTCCCCCTCCCATCCGTCATCTAAAATCTTCCATGGAGTTTGTTAGCTATCCGAGAGCCCGTCTTCCCGGTCATAGATGTGGTGGAAGGGGGCCCGGGGGTAACAGGGCGGGGGTTCGGGAAGCGTGGGGCTCGGTACGCACAACTTAGACGGGCCTAATGGCCCCCTTGCTCCCAACAATATTCCACAACGCAATCGTCTATTCCTTGCAACTGTTACACCATAACCAAGCACAATTAAGCCGACCGCGACACGCGACAGGACTGGGAGAATGCCCGCTCCAGATACAAGTACGCACTAGCAGCTCTGCTTTCAGCTCCAGAGAATACACCCTGATATGTGCTCCTCCCTTTCATCTGCCTTGCAGCTCGAGCGGGCGGCTCCGCGGGCTCGATGGGGAAAGGAACGCTTGGCGCTGGCGATACGCTGGGGCACAAGTCGGTGCTCGACAAGCAAAAGTAGGTTTTGTCGTGTGTGTACTCTTCAAGTGCTGAGCCTTGCATGCGCGTGTCGCGAATGCCTTCAATCCAAGCTGCTGCGTTCAAGCTATGCTTATGCTACACAACCCACGCAGGTCGGCCATTGAGAAGCTCCGGGCGCAGAATGAGCAGCTCAAAATGGAGCTGGTCCTTGAGAACAAGTTCAGCGTGCGGCCGGGAGACCCCTTCGCGCAGGCGCTCATCAACCGCTTGCAGGACGAGGGTGACTTGTTAGCACGCAAGGTGGGGCAGGGATCGACATATGTGGTCACGCAGTTGTGGGGGCCGGGCGCTGGGCGCCAGGGGAGAGCTTCGACGGACGGGTAGAAGGGTCCCTGGCACGCTTCCACCCACGTGGCTTCCATCACCCGCCCCCGAACCCAACACGCTACCTTGCAACCTAACGCCACTTCTGCCTGCACCCTCCAGTTTGCTTTGGCTCCGCCATGCGCAACACACCCTGCGCCCGCCCGGCCCTCAAGCCGCTCCGACTCAACCCACTGCCACCCCGCAGATCGTGCTGGAGATGCGGAAAACCAAGATGCTCGACCAGCAGCTGGGCGAGATGGGCCAGACGCTGCAGACTACACGCAACAACATGGGCGGCATCTTTAGCGCCAAGGAGCAGTCGCAGGCGGTGCTCAAGCGCATCAAGCTGTTGGAAAACCGACTGGAGAAGGCGTACGTCAAGTACAACCAGTCAATTACTCACAACAAGCAGCTGCGCGAGTCGATCAACAACCTGCGCCGCGAGCGCATCATGTTTGAGAGCATCCACAGCAACCTGGAGCGCGAGCTTGCCAAGCTCAAGCGCGACATGGCGGACATGATCCAGCAGGCCAATGCCGCGTTCGAGGCGCGGGAAAAGGCAATTGCGGAGATGAACGCGCTCAAGGCGCAGGCGGACAAGGAGCAGCAGGGCTTCGAGGAGGAGTGGCGCCAGCTGACGACCATCATCGAGGAGGACAAGAAGGAGCGGGTGGGGCTGGCGGGGGGGGTTGGGAGGGGTGCTCAGGGTTTGTGCCAGTTTCGGAGACGGGCATGGGGTGTGGTGCGACGCGAGCCCTCCGGCACAGCAGCAGGCTCTCTGATAGCTTCCCGGCGACCCCCTGACCAGCGCCCAGCCACGGCACCAGCAAGCCGGAGGCCGCAGCCGACGACACCCGCGGCTTCCCCGCTCGCCACGGCAGCAGCAGCCAAAGGGCGTGGCTGCTCTTCAGCTACAGATGCCGTGGCTGGCCACAGCTGCCGTGGCGGCCAGCGGGCCTGCGGCACCCATCGAGGCGAACCGGTCCGTGTGGCTATGGCGCTCGACTGTCCCGCCGGTCAGCTCTGCGGCGCGGCCCCGCAGGCTGCGACCGCTAGCAGCAGCACACGGCGCTACGTGGCTGCCACCCGGGCGGCCACGCTGACAGCTGCGCAGCCCCTCGGCCACCAGCAGTGGGAGGCGCTGGGTGGCTGCCATCCGTGGGGCCCCCCGGTTGGCCGCAGCACGCCGCTGCCCCGCCCAGCAGCTGCATGCGCCCCTGCGGGCTGCGGCGCTGGCAGCTACGCAGGACCATAGCCGTGCCCAGTGCGGCATGCCCCGAGGCTGCCGCAGCCAGCGCCCTGGTGCGGCGGGAGTGCGGCGCAGCGCGACCTCTGACGGACGGCTGTGGCTGTGCCACGGCGGCGCAGCCCGGGCGAACCCCAAGCCCATCGGGCTGGCGCTGGCGCGCCTGCTACTGGCGCGGACACCGGCAAGCCGCGCAGGGCTGCGGCCACAGCTTTTGGGCCCTCGCAATCAGCCGCGCGCGCGTGACGGGGTTGGTGGTTTCACCACATCCGTAGCCATCCCCGTGGCGCAGCGCCGGCAGCGTGATCCGCTGGCGCCGTGGTCTAGCTGGTTTGGGCTCTGACCCAGCGGCAGGCCTCTTGAGCCGTCAGGAGCGGTGGCACGACGAGGGCAGCCGTCGCGGGCGCTGCGCCATCGCTGCGCGCCTGCCCCGGCGGAGTGTGGGGGTGCTTCCTGTGTCACGGCCACCGTTGCCCGGCCTTCCTCGCCGACACGACGGCTTGTCCCGGATGTTTGTGCGCCCGCAGGAGCGCGCGCGCGCGCAGGAGCTGGCGATGCGCGAGCGGGAGACGCAGGAGCTGCTCAAGATGGGCACGCTGTCGTCGGCGGAGAAGAAGAAGCGCGTGTCCAAGGTGAGCGCGGCACGGCTGGGCCATGGGTTCGTGGCTCTCGAAAATGTTAAGGGTGCTGGGGTGTACGGTGGGGGCTGCTGGGGTGTTGGGGCATGGGTTCATTGGGTTCGCGGCGTCGAGGACACGAGGGGGTCGTGGAGGATGGGGCTCGGCTTGGTCTGGGCAGCGCAGGGGCAGCGCGCGAGCGAGCAGGGGCGCGACGAGCAGGGGCTGGTCTGAATGCTGGGCGCCTGGGAGGTAGGGTTTTGCGTGGCACTGACGCGAACGGCAACGCCCCCCCTCAACCGCAGGGCACCTGGGGCGCTGGCTACAACAAGGCTCTGGCGCAGAACGTGGCGGCGGAGAAGGTGGAGATGTACGGCCAGGCCTTCAAGCGCATCCAGGTACGGGGCAGGCGACACAGCGTGGGGAAGATTAGACGCGGGAGCTGCGACGGATGAGTGGGCACAGCAGCAGACACCGGCCCTTTCCCTGCGTCCCCACGCGGCATTCCCCGCCCTTCCTGCCCTTCCTGCGCGACACGGTGCCGTCATTTGCCCCTGCCCCCGCGGCCCTCATCCGTGTCTTGTCCCTATCCCAGGACGCGACGGGCATCGAGGACATTGACCAGCTGGTCAACACCTTCCTGGCGGCCGAGGACCAGAACTACACGCTGTTCAACTACGTCAACGAGGTCAACCAGGAGATCGAGAAGCTGGAGGACCAGATCAACGTCATGCGCAGCGAGATCAACAAGTACCGGTGAGGCCGCGGTCGCTGTGGCGAGGAATGGGGCACGGCTGGGGTCCCGCAGGTCCTTGCGCGAGGCGGCGCGGCCGTTGGTTGCTCGGCGGCTGTGGCCCTGTGGCTCATGTCCCAGGTCGGGTGATGAGATCGGCATCAAACCCTGAACCCGGCCCTCCTCTTTTCCCCAACCTCACAGGGAAACGGGTCAGGAGCTGGACCGCACCAAGTCGCGCGAGCTGACCGAGGGCGAGGCGCGGCTGGCGGCGTGCGAGGGCCAGAGCCAGCAGTACGAGCGGCGCTACGAGAACGCCACCGCCATGACGGCGGCGCTCAAGGCGGGCATCAGCGAGCTGTTCGAGAAGATCGGCTGCAACACGCCCGCGGTGAGGCCTGCGACGAGCGGCCAACGACAAACGATGGAAGTCGCAAAGCATGTGTTGCCAATTGCCGTGCTGGGACGCCTGGGAGTCGCCAGCAGGAGTGCGTGGCCTGCTTAACCCGGGCCCTGCCTGCCCTGCCACCCACCACACTCCGCCACCCCGCCCCCACCCCACCCCATCCAGGTTCGCGACCTGCTGGGCGAGGACGGCGTGAGCGAGAGCAACCTCATGGCCTACCTGGGCATCATCGAGCAGCGCACCAACGAGATCCTGCAGGTGGGCCGGGGGCCACGGGGTGCGGAGGTGCGGCCAGGAGCCTCAGCACAGCGCACAAGCACGTGTGGCAGGCGCAGGGGCGCAACCTGCAGGCCGAGCTGCTGCGGCCGGGTGCCGAGCTGGCGCTGCGCTGCGCTGCCCGCAGATCTACGCCAAGCGAAAGGCGGCGGCCGGCACGGAGGGCCTGTCGGAGGCGCTGCTGGCGCAGCCGCTCACGCAGCCGGGCAACCGCTTCCTCATCGAGCCGCCCTCCACGACCGTGGTGAGCCGCAGCGCCGAAGGCATGGGTCTTCAGCACGGGGCTTCGCAGCAGGTATCCTTGGCTTTCTAGGGCCGCACCGCGACCGCTTGACCCCCTTGCTTGGCCCTGCCTGCTGCCGCACGGTCCGTCCCAGGAGGAGGAGGTGGAGGGCCTGGAGCCGGAGCCGGTGGAGGAGGACCGGCCGCTCACACGCGAGCACCTTGAGAGCAAGGTGGCGCGTACGCTGCCTCGCAAGCTGGAGACTGCCATCAAGGTTCGGCCCGCGGGCGCCGACGCCTCAGGCACCAAGCGCGGCTCGCCCACGCGGCGGTGACGCGGGGCTGCTGCTGCGGGGTGTCGGGCTGTGTTTGTGAGGCGGGGACGGCAGGATGGGGAGGATGAGGAGCAGGGGGACGTGGGGAGGAGGCGGAAGGGGCTGTAGGGGTAGAGGCGGTGTGAGCTGGAGCATGTGGCGCATGGTACGGTGGGTGTGTGTTGGGCAGGCGCGTGGGGTGTGCATACGACCGCATGTGACGACAGGAGACTTGCTGACGTGGGAGGCCCCTGGCAGGCTTGGGTATGGCCGGGAGCGCACCATGGGAGATGGTGCCGTGGGCGCCGAGGCCGTGACCGTGACCGTGGTGGTGTGTTGGTGACTAGGGTGCTATAGGACGCGGTGCGACGAGACTGAGACGACGATGGCTGGGCCGTGGCGCGAGAGCAGCTGCCCAGGGCGGCAGGGGCCGCCGACGAGCGTTCGTACCCATGACCCGGCCGGCGCCGGGAGGGCGCCGGCAGATGCCCGACCCACAGCGCTGGCATAGTCCAGCGCATGTAAGTTCAGCTTGGCGACCCTTGAAAGCCATCCTGATTGAACCGCACGCCAGCAGGCTAGGAAACACAGTTTGCAGCGTTACACGGCAGACAGGCAAACCAGCCGGGGCGCCCTCTTCCGTGGGCAGCTGCCGCGTGTGTGGACCCTTCGTACCAGACAGCTGCATCCCCCATTGTGGACCCTTGCATATTGTGCCCGTCGACCGTCCATCGCTATGCGTTGCCTCAGTGCCGCCTCCATTCATGACATCCAGGCACCGGGCGTGCCCGACGCGGCATGGGCGAGACCTCGCGTGCGCCCGTGCACCTGACCCGCTTCACGCGCTTGCTGCGCGTCGCGCTGTGCCTGGTTGATTGGCGCATCGCGCGCGCAGTGTGCGGGCGACGCCGGATGCCAACGATGCGGTCCGCACAGCCCCCTCCAGGTCCGGATGTAGCTCCCCCTCCTCCGATATGCACTTGCGCCCCACTTCCCTGTCACCCTCCCCACCGCCAAGCGGCAGGCCCTGCTCGTGCCCCTCCGCCAAACCCCAGCCGCCTCCCGCGCGCGACTCCGAACTGCGCCAGAGGACCTTGGGGGCTTGTGTTGCCAGATCCCCATCTCACTACACGCCCAGTGCTCGCCCGCCTGCGTCCCATATCCCATGTCACACGCTGCCCCGGAGCTGCGCACTGCCATTGCCGAGCCCCACTACACTCTGACACATGCCGGGGGCCGCTGGGGTCCCGCAGCAGCGGCCCGCACTGCTGTGTATCAGCGGTGCAAGCACTGCGCTGCCGGGTGCGCCCATCGTGCCGTGCCGTGGACGCGGCACCCTTTCCGACCTTCGTCTTCGCCTCCAGCCAGCTGCGTCAGCTAACCATGCCACCATCATGTTCTTGCTTGACCAAAAAGCTTGTTTAGCAGATTGTTTGCTTCACCAGTAGATCATGCCGCCAATCTGCTTGATCTCCGACTCGAGCGCCCAAGCGGAGCGGTTGAGCTCGAAGCGCGAGCAGCCCGTGGAGGCAAGCTGCAGGAACTGCCGCCGGTCCTGTTGGGGAGCAGGGGATGAGAGGGGGCCGGAAAGGGCATGCTCGTGAGCAGTGTGGGCTGCAGTGGAGCAAGTCAGGGCCCAGCTGCATCTTGTGAGCTCAGCCCTCGCATGCAGTATCGTTTATTCCTTTTTATGGATCCATCGACGGCTCGGCCTGATAGACGCCATCGACGCTGTTGACAACGATACGAGGGCTGCGTGAGCTGTCCGGGGGCCGCTTTCAGGCTGCAGCGCATCGGCGCCCCAGCACGACGCGAGCCCTAGCCAGGCTGCGGCTGCCCGCCTCACCGCCAGCGCCTCCTTCTCCTCGGGGTACCACACCCCCGGCGCCGTACGGCCAAGCAGCACGCTGTGCGCAAAGGCCGCCGTGCTGTAGCCCATGGACTGGCTGAGCAGCTTGTGGGTGAAGATGCCGGACGAGTTCTTGCCGCCCACCATGTCGCACTCGATGCGCATGGCCTGAGGGCGGGAGGGGCGGGGAAGGAGGGGAGAGAGGGGGTTGGAATGAGAGGCATGAAACACAGTGCTGTTGATGTGCCGCCCACCATGTCGCACTCGTTGCGCAATGGGGGAGAGGAGCGCGGGGCACGACCACACAACGGCACTAGGCCGCAGGCGGAGAGCCACGCGTGGCCTTCGGCTTACCGCTGGCCCCCACCCAGCCGCTCTGGCCCCCGCTGCCCTCCGCCCGTTCGTGCCTGTCTTCCTGCCACCTGCTCACCTCCGCCATGCCGCCTTCTGCCCCGCCAACCGCCCAAACCCCGGCTAACGATCCGCCACGGCCCTGCCCACAAACGGCACAGCGGGCAGGCCCCCAGCTGGCAGCTCGCGGCAGCTGGCGTGTCCCCCTCTTGCCATCGCGTCCCGTCCCCAGCCCGCCCCCCAGGCGACCCACCACCGCCTCGCCCACAATCTTGTCCACGGAGCGCACAAAGGGGTCCGTCAGCGCCGCAAAGCCCTTGACCCATTCGCGGTTGTTAAGCAGCGAGCGCGGCACCAGGCGGGCGGTCAGCCACATGGCCCAGTTCCAGATGAAAGGGTCGGTGCTGCGGAGGACGGGGCGGTAGTTGGGGGCGGCGGTTGGGGAGATATATAATGGGTAGAGGTGGCGAGAGAGAGGTTAGGCGGTTGGGGAGCGGTTAGGCGGACGGGGGAACGGAGCTACCAACCCGCATACCAAGGGTTGGGCTCCCCAAAACGCCAACGTCCTGCGCTCGGGCCGCAGGTGCTGCCGCGGCCAATCACGACACCCGCGAGCACCCCTGGCCTTGGTCAAGCCCGCCCCGGCCCCAGCCCCATCGGTCATCGGGGCCCTGGCCGCCGCTCACCCGAAGCGCGCCGAGATGTCGGGCACCCGCATGTACTTGTGGCCGCTGACCACCTCGGGCAGGTTGTACAGGTACACCCCCTTGCGGCCGACGCCTGGGGGGAGGGCGGCGCACACATACAAAGTGTCCCGGACAGCCTCATCACACATCCCAGACACTAACCCAGCCTAGCCCAGCCCAGCCCAGCCCAGCCCGACTTGGCTAGGCCCGAGCCCGGCCAAGGCTCCACCTCCGCCATCACAGCTACGGGCAAGGACCGAGCCACCCCATCCCGGCCCCGGCCCCGGCCCGCTCCTGCTCCAGCCCCGGCCCCTGCTGCGTCACCCGGCCCGAAGTCCACCTGCCTAAGCCCCGGAGCGGCCTCAGCCCCGCCAGCGCAGCCCAGGGGCAGGCCCAGACCGGCCTGGCTCGGCTCGGCCCCGCCTCAGCCCCGCCCGACCCCCTGTCAACGCCGCCTCACCCGGGCCGAAGTCCACCTCGCGGCGGTTGCTGATGGGCGGCAGCCGTACCTCCTTGCCGTCCTTGTACACAATCACCTGGAGCCGGGGCAGAAGGCGGGAGGCGTTGGGAAGCGGTGCGACGGTCGTGTTGGAACCTTCGCCGGGAACCCGCCGCGGCTGTGCGATCGCCCATCACCGGCGCCGCTTGCCGCTCGCCGCTGTCCCCAACCCCCCCTCCTCACACGAACCCAAGCCCCATCCCTGCCACTTCCCCTGGCCCACCTCCTCGCCCGCCAGCAGGAAGCTGGTCTCCAGAATGGTGGGCCCCGCGCCGCCGCTGCCGGCCGTGTAGTAGCTGTAGCGCAGCCACTTGGGCTCCACACCCTCGCCTGGGGTCAGGGCCGGGGTTGGGCGGCAAGGTGCGGGTCAGTGCCGCCTCGGGCTCCAGCTCCTCGCCAGCAGCACAGGGCCCTGGCCCTGGCAGGCCGCATGCGTGGTCTGCACCCGCGCCTCCTGGCCCGCCCCTGCTTCGTGCAGCCCCTCGCCAGCTGTCGCGCCTCCGGCACGCCAGGACAGCCCCGCGCCTCTGCAGCACAGGCTGGCTCCACCCAGGCTCCTGGGTCCCATTGGCCGCACTGCGCTGTGCCCTGACCCCTCCTCCCCCTGTAGTCCCCAAACACGGACCACGACAGCTACACTCGCTTCACCCCACCCCATCCCTCGGCACACACCCCATCCCCAGCGCAGCGCCTCACCCGGCGCGGGGGTCTTGTAGTTCCAGTCGTCGTCGTACTCGCCCCGCGCGATGGACACAATGTGCGCGGCCATGACGTTGGAGGTGCCCGGGTAGATGCCGCCCGACACGATGGCAGGCACGCCCGCGGCCTTGGCCTTGTCGCTGTAGCGAGCCTTGGCGCTGATTGTGGGACGGTGGGAGGGTGGGAGGATGGGAGGGTGGGAGG
>BDDC01000636.1:0-15272 GCA_001662425.1 Chlamydomonas sphaeroides
GGGGGCGGCGGCGGGGGCGGCGGCGGCTGGGGCGGGGGCGGGGGCGGGGGCGGCGGCGGCGGGGGCGGGGGCGGCAGGGACCTGCTCGCCCCCTGCACCCGCAGGCGCAGCCGCGGCCGCGCCGGCTGCGTCGTCAGGCTCGGGCTGCGCCTGGAGGCGGAGGGGCGCGTGGGGGGCAGAGGGGCGCCCGATTTGCGGCACCTGACAACAGCGCAGCTGGCATGGGGGCCCCTCTACTTGTAGTAGCTCGGGTGACCCCTAGCTTCGCAAGGGGCTTAGCCTGGCTCGCCGCGAGCCAGCGCCCCGGCTGTTGCCTGTCCCGCCTCCCGCTTCGCTCGCGTGCGGCCAGGCCAGCCCGCTGCAGCCTGCTCGTGCAGCCCGCTGCAGCCACCCGTTCCGCACAATCAGCGGGCCGCTGCCAGCCGTGTCTAACGGCAGCCCTCCCTTATTGCCCCCCCCCCGCAATTTACTGTATCCCGCGCGGCCGAGCCGCGCTCTCGGTGATGGCACCAAGGGCATCCGTCGCCAGGGCCCGTGGAGTGGCTATGTCTCTTCGCTTCTGCTGCTTCGCATGTGTGAGGCCCTATGTCAACCCTGGTCCAGTGCCGCCAGTCGTCAGCTCGAGACAGTGAGGGGCAGTCCCCGGAGTACAGAATAGGTGCTTAATGCCGGAGGAGCGTAGCGACGGAGCCGCATAACGGTATCGGGGGCCGCTGCCCTCTCGTCAGGCATTTTGCCGAACTCGGAGCCAGCACGCCGCAGTGCTGGTCGATCACTGATGCCCCCCGGCCCGGCCCCCAGCACTGGCCCGAAGGCAATCCCACCGCCCCCACACGCAGCCGCCCTCACCCGCACTCCCGCGAAGGAGGCCGCCACCCAGGCCGCCAGCTGCTGCGGCGGCTGGGGGCCCACCACACAGCCCGCCAGCGCCCCCGCCAGGTAGCGCCGCCGCCAGAAGGCGGACAGCGCGGACGGCACGTCCACGCCGGCGGCCGCGGGGCCGTCGCGCAGTGTGGTGATGTTGCCTGGCGGCGCAGCAGGGCGGGGCAGGGAAGGGATAGGAATGGAAGGAAGGCACCGGCGCAGGGTGGGCGGTGCGAGCCCAGGGCCGGGAAGGAGGGTGAGCCTGATGACGCACCAGGCCAGCCGCGCCACGCTACACAAGCGTTATGGATGGCATTGTACCGTATATGTTGCACTTCGTCGGTGCCTTGAGCAAGCGCGCATGCCCGCACATCAACCGAAGCCGGGCCCGCCACATCCCTTGCGGGGCTGTACGAAGACGTCTCAAAGAAGGGCCATGGTTCCACCTTGCTCAACCAAAGCCAGTCTTGGCGCACGCGCAACTCACCCGTGCTGAACTTGCCCAGCAGGCCGCCCGCCGCCGAGCGCCGCAGCTGCAGCAGCTTGCGCGCGTCCGAGTTGGTGTTGCGGCTGTACTCGGCCTGCACGTTCTCTGCCTGCGAGTGTGTGAGAAGCGCGTGCAGCCCAGTCGACGGTCCTAGAGGATGGACGGGTGGGCTGTCTGGTCAACTCCCCAGACAGGCACAGGCGCACGCGTGCACACTGTTCGACATGTGTACGGCACGTGTACGGCAGCCGCGTCCGTACCTCCTTGAGAATGGCCTCGCGGTCCAGGAGCTGCGGGGAGCGGGGGGGCGTGCCCGGGGGAAACGGAGCTGTGTACGTGTGTGGAGGGGCCCGCTGGACCCAGCACAAGGCCTCAGGTGCGGCCCACAGGCCCGGAGGACCTGCTGTGCCGTATGCCTGCCGTACAAGGAGTGCATGCTGCTGCCGTACACACCGGGTCGATGAAGAAGCGCGCCATGCGGTCCAGCGCGCCGGGCAGCGCGGCGGCAGCCACCGTGAAGTGGTACGACGTGTGCACCATGCCTGCGGCACGGTGTGCGGTACGGCAGCCGGCTCGGTCGCTGTACGGCGGCAGGACCGTCACGTGTTCGCATACGTGGTCATCAACGCACCCGTGGACGCATTGGAGGTGCCGCCGTGCTGTGACCTGCGGACGGCCCCAGGGCGCCGAGTCGGGCACTGGCGGACGTACCGATGTACCGGTACGTGACTGCGGTTGCAAGCATGCCGTACTCACAGATAGTACTTGTAGTCCTTGTCATCGGGGTAGCGTCCACTGCCCTGCGCGGCGCGCGAACGTGGGCGGCAGACGGAGGTAGGCGCGCGGGCGATGTTTGAACACACAGAACGCGGATGGCCGGTGCCTCGCCCTGCGTGGCCCCGCATAGCAGCGCCGGCCCACTGCGCCGTGACCTGCCAAGCACGCCACGTACGTATGCCGCACGTGCTACTCTATGCGGTGACGTGGCAACGCAGCCGTGCAGCAGCTGCCGGCAGCTGCCGTCCGCACCAGATGCACGGCGTGCTCCAGCCAGTGCGCGAAGCCGGGCACGTCCGGAGGGTCGTCGAAGTAGCCGGCCTAGGGAGTGGGGCCGAGGGCGGGGGCCTGGTGAGAGGCAGCACGGGCTCCAGGGTATAGGCAGGTCCGGGTAGGTCAAGGCGGGGCGTGGGGCCATCGGGGGCGGTGGGGCGCTACGCTGGGGTGGCTCCCGCGGAGGAGGACAGGGGGACGGTGGGATGTACCGTTGGAGCATCGCGATGTAGATTGCATTGCGGGGAGCCCTGGGCGGCTTGGTTGCTTCGCTGGGTTGCCTGGGTGGCTGATGTGCTGGGCTGCGCGCAGCCGGGGGTTGAGCTGGCGTGGTGAGCTCGCGCCCCCGGGGGGAGTGCTTACTTGCAGGTTGCAGCAGCAGGCCGCGAAGACCGCCTCGGGGTCCGACACCAGCAGGAAGCTTGGCCCCGCTGGGCCAACACGAAGGTACTGGTAGCTGCGCCGGTCGGCGACAGGCTTGCGGACGGGCAGCAGCGCGGCGCCCGGAGGTGCGGATGGCGCCGTGTCGCTTGGGATGGTGGAAGCGGCCGTCGCTGATTGTGGGGGAGGCGTCATGTCGCGTGTTGCGTCTACATGAGCAGGTAGCGTTGATGTTTCAGAAGCGATGGATGCTTTCGGAGGGCAGCAGTGCGGTGGCCCGGGGCCCGGCGAGCGCGGGCTGCTGAGATGTTGCGGGCCGGTGCGCGCGAGGGTCTGACGAGTGGCGCGATGTAAAGAAGGGTGGAGTAGCATGTCGTTTTGGCAATGCGGTCTTAATCGGACACCAACCCTACCTAGTCAGCGTGCCCCAAACCCTCAGGCCGACTTTCCCCGCCCTCTGCCTCCCCCCCACCCGAGATCCCCACAGACGAGGGTAGTAACCTGCTGTTCTTGTCGACACCTTAACCTTGGTTCATGTGTGCAAGTGGAAACGGATGCAGTATCTGGCGAGCTGCGCTGCTCATATATCCAAGCCACAAGTTGAGATATTTGGGCCTTGCCGTACAGCGAGCCAAGTCGTGGCAACTCTGCGTCCAGCGCTCTAAGCCAACGACGCAATTAGCGCTGCGCTGCGCTGTGCTTGGAAATGCTCTCTCTCGGGTGCCGTACAACAGCGCGAGGCATTTCCGCGGTCAAGCGCTGTCGCCATGCAACACTCCCCAGCTCACCACACGCGGACCGCTTGTTGCAATCACAAGAAACGCAATTTGTACAAGCCACCCAGCACGACCCAGCCCAGACTCGCCTGGAATCGCACGCCTGGCTCCAGGAGTGGCCCCTGCTTGGCAGGCGCCTGCACGTGCGGCGCGCTGATGCACCGCCGGCCCTCCACAACATCCCCAGCAGCCAGCCTTCACCACTCGGGAGAGAGCGCGAGGGCACCCGTGCTGCCACGCAGGCGTAAGAGTGTTCCAAACAACGCCACGCCCCCTGCCTGCCTCACACGCATTGTCAAGGTCGAAGGCAGGAAGCCCGAAGGGGCGACGGACCAGGCCGGCTCTCTAGGCCGTGAGAGGCGTGCGGCAGGACCCAGCCCGGCCCTACCCAGCCAACTAAGCCAAGGCCCAAGGCACGGACGAGCCGCCCTGTATGACATGGAGGGAGCCGAGCACGGCAGGAAGTCCTCCCCGGAGTCAGGGCCTGCACTAGGGGCCGTCCCTACGCAAGGCATGGCCCTCGAATATCAGTGCGACGCCGTACGAATCGCCAAGTTTAAAGACACAAGGCACGGTGGAGCCCGGGCAGCCTATAGTAGGCCGGTGGGAGCCGCTAGGACCAGGGGGAGGCGCAGGCGGCGGCGGATGCGTAGTCAAGAGCCTGTGTCAGGCTGTTGTCTGCGGAAGGCTGCTGAGGGTGCGGCGGGGCGTGTGGAGGCAGGGTCGGGGAGTGGAGGGAAGTCAGGGACGGACACCAAGCTCATGACCAACGCATTCCCTTCGGGCCGCGGGCAAGCCTCGTAACGGGCAGGCCCCCGGTCCCCGGCCGCGAGCAATGTCGTCAGCCGCTTGCGCGGCCAGGGCCTCGACCGCGGCGCAAGCTCCCGCCGCGCGGCGTCGCCATGCTTGGGTCGCGTCGCGTGGCCCGCAGCCGCATGCGCCACTCGACCCTCCGGCCGGCTTCAAGTGCCACACGTCTGCACGGGGCACAGAACGCGGCGGGCGCCGCTGGCGGCTCTGCCTGCCCTGCTTGGCGACGCAGGCCACGCGTCCGCACGGGCGAGTGCGTAGGAGGGAGCGCTTGCCGGCCTTGCCCATCCTGGAGGGGGTGAGCTGATGGGAAGGGGGACTGGGCACCAGGCCTTGTAGGCTGTGGTCCCTGCGTCCTGCTCCCTATACAGGCTGATGAACACACGGCGACGCAGGGTTCGCCACACCTGCCACACGCCCCCGGCGCGGCCACGGATGCGGCTGCGCGCGCTGACTGGAGCCCACCAGGCCAGGCTGCCCAAAGGCCTCGCAAGCTGAGGGTTCTACAATGAAAGCAGAAGGCTCAGCAGGCAACCTCACCTCTCCTCTGGTCGTCTCAGGTCGACGCGCGCCCGTGTTACAGGCCATATGGTGCACTGGCGACGCAGCCGTTTGCGGGGGCAGAAGCGAAATGTCTCGGAAGGGGCGCGAGCCTCGCACAGGGGCGCGCGAGGAAGTGAGAACCTCCTGTTCAGCGTGACACGTCAACATCGGCTCACGGTCGGCTTTCGTGCAAGTGGTGTACAAGCTACGCCCCGTTTGCTTCGCGGATGCCGCCAAGGCGAGGTTGCGGGCAGTGCTGCCCGACGCGAGCGCGCTCACATATCAAGCCACAATTGAGATACTTGGGCCTTGCCGTACAGTGGGCCATTACAGTGGTGAACTCCGCGTCCTGCACGGGCTATGTTATAGCCAGTGATTCAATCAGCGCAGCGCAATGCGTTGCGCTATGCTTGTGAGAATACTATCTTGGAGTGCCGTACAACAGCGCGAGGCATTTTCCGCGGCCAAGCGACCGTTGCCATAGGCTACTCTCACGCAACACACCCCAGTTTCACCCTACGCACACCGCTTGTTTCAGACACAAGATACGCAAGCACCACGAGCCACCCAGCCCAGAATCGCGCACCTGCACTTGGCACACTCCCTTGCATTCGGCCGCCGCTGCCTTGCCTGCCCACCGCAACCGCTTTACGAGCCGACATTGACCGCTCTGGAGAGGGCGCGCGGGCGCCCAGGATGCCGGGCGCAGGGAGCGACGCCGAGGACGCAAGCAGCTGCGAAATGAGCGCTCCGCCTCGCTCAGCGTCCCCTAAGTGGAGCGCTTGTGATTTCCAGTGCTCGATATGCTACGAACTGTTGCTGGACCCCGTTGTTGGTAAGCGGACCTGGAGCGCAAGAGCGATTCGCCTGGAAAGCTCCGCGCGCGCGCTGGCCAGGCGCTCCCGTGCTACTGGGCAATTTAGCGGCCCTGAAGTCTGAGAGCTTCCCGGCGCTGTTGCCGCGGGCCGTCGGTTAGCAGCGTTCTGGGGCCAACGCGGTACTGGGGCTAACGCCAGCCGCTTGCTGCGGATGCTGCTCGCAGGCAGTTGTGGGCATGACTTCTGCAAAAGCTGCATCGAGAGCTGGCAGCTCGAGGGACATCGGCAGAGCGAGGGTCATTCGTCGTGCCCAATTTGCCGAGCAGTCCTCCTGCCGTCTTCCGGACAGTCATTTGGTGAGCGCTGTAAATCAACAGCATATCGCGCATGAAAATTTCGCCGTTTTCTCGTGTGTGCACCTCCGACACGTGCGGAAGTCTTCGAAGTGCGCCTTGTGACGCGGCTTTGCCTCACCCCCGGCCCCCACCCCACCCCCGACCCCCTTTTCGCCAGGCGTCTGCATCCGCTTGAGGGAGACTATCGAGAAGCTGTTCCCGGAGCAGGTGGCCGCGCGCCGGCGGCAGGCTGCGGAGGCGGAGGCCAGCCGCAAACGCCGAGGTGCGCCATACAGGTCCCCTCCCATGTCCGGCACGCGCCGGATCTGGTCCTCGCCTCCGACCACTCTGCTGCGAATCCCACCTGCCGCTGAGGTCGCAAGTGACCGCCATGCTCCGCGTCGGCGCGCTGCGGGGGGCCAGACCAACCGTTTCTCCTCCACACCCGAGCCATCCCCGAACGCGCTTCCCAGAACAGACCCCCCCCCCGCCATTTCACCCGCCACGCAGGCGAGCGCTGCCCCTCGGGCTTACCCCAGTCCTCGGCCTCCCCCAGCGCGGCCTCGGCCGACTCCGACGGCTTCGACAGCACATCCGACCCCGAGGCCTCCAGCCGGGGCGGCACGCCGCTCTCGCCCTCGCCGCAGCCGCCCGCCGGCGGTCGGCGCCCCGCCGAGGCGCCGGGTCCCCCGCATGGCGACTCTGTCTCGAGCCCGCTCACGCACGCCGCGCTCATGAACCTGGACCTGGACGTCCTCAGCCGAGCGGCGGAGCAGTACCGCGAGCTGTCCATGCTGGTCTCGGCCATCACGTCCGTGCCGGCGCCGCCGCCGGCGGTGGTGCAGGCCTTCTCGGCGACCGCGGAGGGCATGGCGGACCACGCCTCATCGCGCGCCGGCGCCGCCGGCTCGGCTGCACCGCTGCCGCCGGCGCAGGCCGCCGAGCTCGCGCGCCTCTTCCTGTGCTCCGGAAGCGCGCTGACTGCCACCGCGGCGGCGCAGCAGGGCCCGTATCTCAGCTCCGCGCTGCCGTACAGTGCCATGCCGTACTCCCCCCCGTACAATGCGTACGGCGGCTACGGCGGCACAGCCGACGTCGCGGCGGCCGTGGCCTCCATGTCGGGCGCTGACGCCGCCACGTCGGCGAGCATCGCCGCCAACATGGCTTGCTCTTCCGCCGCCAGCTCAGGCATCGGCGGCGGCCCGGCGTCGCTGAGCAGCGGCGGCGGCGGCGCTGCCAGCGGCGGCTTCCTCGAGGCCGCGCTGACGCTCCTAACCTCGGCCGCCGCTACCTCAACCGCCGCCGGTGAGCTGCGCACGCTGGTCTCGTCGCTGCACAGCCAGCAGGCGTCGACGCCGGCGGCGGCATCGCCTGCTCAGACCGCGGCCTCCGAGGCCGCCGGCGACGCGCTGCGGCGGTCCGCCACTACGGTGCAGCAGCTGACGGCGGAGGCGGCCGCCCTGAGCAGCGTGCTGCGCGCGCAGCACGCGCAGCAGCTGGCTGCGCACATGGCGGCGGCCCAGCACGCGCAGCACGCCGCGGCAGCGCAGGCGCAGTACCGCTACCTGCTGGCGTCGGCGGCCGCCACGCAGCAGGCTCAGCAGCAGCAGGCCCAGCAGCAGGTCATGCAGCAGCACGCAGCGACAACCTGGAGCGGCCAGCCCGCACCCGTGGTGTACTACCCTCCACCGCACGCTGGCTTTCCGTACAACCCGTACACCATGGTCGGCGCCATCGGCTCTGGCCCCGCTGCGCCTGCGCCGCCGCCACCGCAGCTGCAGTCGCAGCTGCCGTCACAGCCCCTGCTCGGCAACCCCGCTTCCCCTGCTGCTGCGGCAGCGGCCGCCGTTGCGCCATCGCCTTTCGTCAGCGCGAGCGTGCTCGCCGTTGCCGTCGCCGGTGGGGCCGTAGCGGCGATGCCGTCCAGCCTGACGCCGAGCAGCAGCGCCAGCGGCATTGCCAGTGACAGCTCCGTCACCGAGATGGCATGGACGCCGGCGTCGGCGACGACGAGCGGCGCCGGCGGCGCCGTCACCGTCGACCGCTCCCTGTCGGCGGCGCTTGGCGGCGGCATGTCGGGTTCGTGGGAAGGGGTCGGCAGCCGCGTCAGCGGTGGCGGCCCTTCGGCGCCGCCGTCACCAGGCTTCTGCTTCCCGGTGGGCCTGCCGCTGGCACGGCCGTCGGGTGGCCGGTCCGCCGGCTCCGTTGGCACGGGTGCAGGGTCGCTGCCGTCGGGCTCGCGAGGGCTTGGCGGCGCTGGCGGCGCCGCCGTCGCCACGGTCTCAATCCCCGCGGTGCTCGCGTCGCTGGCTGGCGGTGCCGCTGGCACAACGGCACAGGGCGTGCGCGGCCCGGCGGACGCCATGGTCTAGCGGCGCCGCTGGCGTCGAGTACCACCGAGCGCGAGGTGCTACTGCAGTGCCTTGAGGGCTTGCGCCCAGTGGTGCAGAGTCGGGCGTGCGGCGTGGCTGCGGCGAGAGGAGAGGAAGTGGACGAGGAGAGGGCCGGCGCGGAATTTCATGTCTTTAGTTGACGCTGGCGCTGGGGCTGAGATCGCAGTACGGAACTGTGGCTAGCCGCCGGGGCGTGGGCAGCATTGGGCCGATGTTGGCTACCTGCGAGCTGTCGTCTACCTAAGCGCGAGGCGAGAGCAAGAGAGGGTCGACACATGAGCGGCGAGAGGCAAAGAGGGTCAGCGCATGGAGGGGTGGGTTTGATTCGGGCCGGGAGAGATTGGATGGCGTCGCCAAGGATTTCAGACGCGGGGCGATTGAACGGACGCCGCTGGCTTTGGCAAGGATGCCCTGGGGTGCATTGCTGCATGCAGGGGTAAACGCTGTGTGGGCGGCCTGCACGGCACGCCGCCCATAGGCGCGAGGGCGGCCCGGTGGCATGCAGGCTCCCGAGCTTGTCGCTCCGTACTGTACCGTGTCGGGGGTTGTGAGGGTGTCCCCGCGAATGCGGAGACGCGAGCTGAGCGGCCCTTGCCCGCCATTGAGTGTGGCGGACGCAAGCGGTTTGTGTGCACGGCGCAGCAGCGGCGCGAAGCGGAGCGGGTGGCGAAGAGGAGCGGGTGGCGAGGGTCGGCGCCCGGCGGCGCGGGCGTTGCTCGAGGGTTGCGGCTGTTGTGTGTGGGAGAGGGTGGGTGCGGCTGTTGTGGGTGTGGGGAGCTCTGCGACGGAGCTTGGGGGCTTTGGATGATGCCGTGTGGGCACATTGGGCATGCAGTGTGGGCCATTAGCTCTGGTTCGGTAGAGGACGCTTGGGGCTATGGCCGGTGGCCCGAGCGGGGGAGGAGCGGATGGCCGTGCCGGGGACGGCACGCGCTGCGCAGGCGCTTCCCCGGGGCCAGGACAGGAACATAGGTTTGCGTGGGAAACCTATCAGCACATTTCCGAGCGCCTAGTCGGCTCGCGGCGTCGGCCGCGTCATGTTGCGGCGGCCGGCGGCTGCGCCGCAAGCGGCGAGAGAAGGCGGAAAGGCACCCGTGGGCGTGCCACACATTTGATTCCCGGCGTTGGTGCGGCAGCTGACCCATTTGATTATCCCCGGTCTGCCTCTCGGCAGGCCCCGGCGGCCGCGGGTTCCCGGACCCGTGTCTGTCGCCCTCAAGCTTGGAGCGGGCAGGGAGTGGTTTCCTGCTATGGTGGAGGGAGCGGCGGTTTTTGGGTTGCCAGGGCTACAGCGGTGCCGAGGTTGGCGTGTGTGAGGCAAGGCCGGTGCGGAGTTCCCCATGAGAGCAGTGGAGGAAGAGCACGCGGCGCGGCGGCCGCAGCCGGCGCTGTTGTGCGCCGGCGGCGACCGCGGACGTCCCGATTCTGATACTGACGCTATTTGATGGCGCAGGGCGAAGGGCGGCGTGGGCACGGCGGCCGGGCCCCAGCCGGCCGCCGCTGCGCGCCGCCTGCGGCGGCGCAAAGCCCCTATTTGATGGGCTGCTGCCGTGACTCAGAAAAGGCGCGCCAAGCTGTTGCGAGGTGACTGCCACAAAGCATAAAGACTGGGGCTGCATCCCACCCAGCATGGTGCGAGTGTGTGTGAGCGCGAGATGGGCTGGCGGCTGCCGGCCGCCATAGGGCTCGGCGGCACCGCCGCATCCGGGGCCAGACCACGCGAGTTGGCCGGCTGTAGTAGGCTGTGCGTGTGCGAGGCGGACAGTAGTATGAACTGTAGCGCGCGTGCAGCAAGGGTGGGCGCGGTGCAATGCGTTGCGTAGCGGTAGGCGGGATTGCTGGGGCGGTTCGCTTCCAGGCATAGGGGCTGCTGCGTAGGTGTGCCTGGTGCGGTGGCGGTGGCGTGCGCGGCTGTGGCTGCGGCCGTGGCGCATGGTGGGCTGCCCTGGAGCTTGGGCAGCGTGCTGGGCGTTGCGGCATTGTAATGAAAAACCACCAGGCCCACCCGCGCATCGACGTCAGGAGGCCTCCTGCTCGACGTTGCCTCGCGTCTGCTAGCGTCTGCCTCCCTCTGCCTTGCCCCTTGCGTATCACCTTTTCCACCTGGCGGGGTCATGCGGCCAGGGCAGGTGCGTACAGAGCCAGGGGTTGTACAGCATGGGGGTGCTAGTGAAAGCGGTGGAGAAGAGATGGGAAGCGGGTTGCTGAACTCCTCGCCCCTCCACCCTTCGCCAGCCTAGCAGGGGTTCGACGAAAGTTCGTGCCGAGCATAACCCCCTGCCAGCTGTTTCGTAGCCCGTACTCCAAGCTCCCACAGAGCACAGCATTTATTGTGCAATTGCAACTGTGCGAAACGTACAGGGTTTCAGCGGGCCCGTCCAAGACGGCTCGCAACCGCTCTTTTGGCGAGCTGCGGCCTCGCACCTCCCCCACGCCCGCGTAGCTTCTCTGCTTACTGCTTTAGCACCCCAGCGTAGCGGCATCAAGTTTCCCAGTTCAACGACCAAAAGACATAAACCCTGGCTCTGGATTCTCCTCTCGGCACCTGGACGCCTCAACTCGCACACCACGCGTCACAGCCCACTGCATTTGTATAACCTTGCGCTTGCTGGTACTTTTTGCATAGTTGCTCAAACGGGTGTTGCAAAACGAAAGCCCCAGCGCACAGGCCAAGCACCGAAGTTCGCTCGACCCGCATTCTAGTCAGCTGGTTGAATGCTCTGCTCCACGTGAGGCAACTAGCAAAGCGGCTGCGGTGTTGCCGGAGATGTCTTCAGCGACGGCCAAGCGCGGAAGCGGCGCCCCGAGGCACCCGACGGCAAAGGTCAAAGGTGCGCTGGAAGGCTGCAACCTGGGCGGAGGCTAGTCGGGGCCTGCTTGCAGCTCCCGTTGAGGTGATTCCTCGGGCGCGGCCCTCGCAATTCTCGCTGCCAAGCCCTTGAACGCGCTTCGCCGCCCCTCCTCCCAGGTGGATGGAGCGCTGATGAAGATGCCCTGCTCACCAGGTAAAAGGGGACCGCAAGGTTTCGGCAACCGGCGCCTCGGTTCACCTTCCGCGCTGCCGCGAACCCAAGGCGTCCCCCCAAGCCGCGGCGCCCCAGCAGCCCTGCCCTCATTGCCAAGGTCACTGCGGCATCGAGGCCCCCTCCTGGCAGCTGCGCCGGGACCACCCATCAGCCGTGCGAACCGACCCGCCGGCCAGCTTGGCGCGACGCCAGCTCCCTGCCTGCTCCTGCCCGCGACCGCGCACCCTCGCCGTAACCCCGTTCCCTCGCACATGCCTGTTTCACATCCACCTCCCGCGTCTGCGGCTTCCGCTACATTACGCGAACCCTCGCCCTCCAACAAACTTCCGCGCGCCCAACCTTGGGGCTCTCCCGCCCTGGCCGCCTCGCTTCGTTCCCTGCTCCCGCCCCCCTCAGGCTGGTCAGGCAGTTTGGCGAGGGCAACTGGAGCCCCATCGCGCGCGCGCTAAACGAGGCCACCGGCAAGAGCGAGTCGCAGGGCCGCATCGGCAAGCAGTGCCGCGAGCGGTGGAACCACCACCTCAGCCCGGGGCTGCGCAAGGACCCTTGGACGGCCGAGGAGGAGGCGGCAGTGGTGGACGCGCACAAGCGCCTGGGCAACCGGTGGAGCGACATCGCGCGATGCATCCCGGGCCGCAGCGAGAACGCGGTCAAGGTGCGGCCGCGGGCGGAGCGGGGGGCGAGGCGGGTGGTGGGAGGCGGGTGGTGGGGGGCGGGTGGTTGGAGGGACAGGAGGCGAACGGCGCTGGTGATGGGGAGGGGGTTGGGAAGGGGTCGGGGGGTCGGGGGCGTAACGTGGGGGCGTACGTGTTTGTGCTGGGGTCGGGGGGTGGGGGGGTCGGGGGCGTAAGTCTGTGCAGGAGGCGCCGGCGGCGATGTGGGTCGGCTGCAGCGAGGACGTGCGGACGTGAGGTCTGGTTTGGAAGGGATTGGGTCAGGGGCGGAAGCGGGGTGACAGGGGGGTTGCCAGGGGGGCGAGCGGGGGCGGCGTGGCGGAGGCGGCGGGTCCAGGGTCTGGACCTCTGCCCGGGAGCCGGGGCCTGCAGGGCGGTCCATGGCCTCGAGGCGATGTGGGTCGGGCGCGCCATACGTGCGATCGACACCATTCCGTCCGCTTCTGCCCCGGACCACCACAGCGCCCCCGCGTCCGCGCGCTCCCCCACGCTTGCTTCCCCACTCTGTGCCTCCCGCCCTCTCTCTCGCCTCCCCGCCCGCAGAACCACTGGAACGCGACGCTGCGCAAGCGCGTCACCGCTGAGGCCCCTTCCGGCCCACTCAAGGACTACCTGGACTCGCTCAACCTGGCGGTGGCGCCCCGCAAGAGGGGCGCTGGTGGCGGCAGCAGCGGCGGCGGCGGAAGCGGCGGCAACAAGCGCAAGCGGCTCAGCAGGTGCGGGATTGTTAGGGGAGAGAGGGGAAGCATGTGTTTGTGTTTGTGATTGTGTTTGTGATTGTGTTTGTGTGCGCGTGGGCCAGTCTGCCCTGTAGGCCCCACCTGCCGTCTCCGCGGTACGCGCGCCTGCCTGAAGGCGGGGCCCTCCACCCGGCCGTCCCCCACCGCACCCCGCAGGGAGCGCGAGCTGTCATCGTCATCTGAGGAGCCGACCCTCGAGACTGGCAGCCTCGGCGACTCCTCCATGACTTCGCACAGCCTCGACGGAGGCGGCGGCGGCGGCGGCGCCGTCAGCAGCATCCTCGCCGCCGACTCGGCCTTCACCGCCGGCGGCGGCGCCGCCGGTGCCGCGTCGCTGCCGTCGGGCTCGTTCGCTGGCGGCGCCGCCGCGTCGTCGGGCGGCTGGCGGCGGTCCAGCCGCCGTGCGGCGGCGCTGAGCTCGGAGCGATTGAGGAGCATGGTGGAGGCGGAGCAGGACCAGGAGGCCGAGGAGGAGGCGGAGGACGAGGAGGGCATGGAGGAGGAGCGGCAGGGAGGGGCAGAGGAGGAGCCGCGCCGCGAGCGGCCGCCGCCGGCGGGCGCGCTCGGCGGCGGCGGCGCGGCGCGTACGGCGCCGCCGCGCCGGCCGCTGCGCACCGAGAGCTTCTGGTGAGTGTAGCCAGCGCTGGCGGGCGGTCGGGCAGGAGGTAGGGATGTGTGGCACGATCAACACGGCACCTGTAGGCAGTATCAGCACTTACCGAGCTGCCGGGCCCTGCCCCGCCTCACTGGCTGCCGCCGCAGCGACAACACGCACCTCGTCGCGTCCGCGCCGCCGTCGCTGCCGCCAAGGACCTCCGCCAGCGGCGCCGCCGCCGCCGCCGCCGCCGCGCCGGCGGCGGCCGCGGCCTGGCCCACGCCATCGATGCCGCTGGTCATCCGCCCCGTCGGCGCATCGCCCTTCGGCCGCGCCGCGGCACAGTCCGCCAGCGCAGCCGCTGACACTGCCGCCGCCGCTGCCACCGCCGCCACCGCCGCCCCCACCGCCGCCGCCGCCGCCAGCTGCCTGGCGGTGCAGCCCTGCGCCGCCGCGTCTCTGCAGCTGCCAGCGGCGGCGGAGCCGCCGCCCGCCGCTGCGGTAGCGGCGCTGCCGCCGCTGCGCTCGCCAGCGGCGCCGGCAGGCTCGCCGCCTCGGGCGGCGGCGGCGCCGCCATCAGACCACGGCGGCGGCGACGGCCCCTGGCCGGCAGAGACGTTTCCGTACAACTGGAGCTCCAACAACATGCTCCAACTGGCGACGGAGGCTACAACTACCACCACCACCACGGTAGGCCCGTTCTCCTACGTGTTCAGAGATAGGTAACAAATAGAAAATATGACCCGCGCGGCACGCCCTATGCGTAAAGCAAATCGCGCAGCAATGTGCGATGAGCCATTGGGATGCCCCTCTAGGCGGCCTGCTCAAGGTCGCCATCTGCCCCGGCCCCTCCCACAGACTCAGCCCGCTCCGCCGGCGCGGGGCCACTCGTTCGGCGGCAAGTTCCGCCCCTCCGGCGGCTCGCCCACCCTGCCCGGCGACTGCGGCGCCGCCGCCGGCGCCGCCAGCGCCGACGACGATGAGACCTGCCTGTTCCTGGCTCCAGGGCCCGGGCCCGAAACGGCGCCGTCCCACGGCATGCGGCACGTGGCCAGCGGTTCCGCGCTTCTGTCGTACGAGGCCAACGGCGGCGGCGCTGCCGCAGCGGCAGCGGCGGCTTCGCCACCGCCGTCGCCGCCGCGCGCCTGCGGCGCGGCGGAGCCGCCGCCGCCACCGCCGGGGCCGATGGTGGCGGCGGCTGCGCAGTCCTGGATGCTGCAGCGGTACGCGCACCTGAGCGGACCCATGGTTCGATCCTGGACGCCGCCCAACCTGTTTGACAACCCGCACCTCGACTTTGGCTGCCCCGACTCGCCGCTGATTGACGGTGGCGGCGCCGCCGCCGCCGCCATGGCGGCCGCCGGCGCGTACGCGCCGTACGGCGCCGGCGCGGCCGGTGGCAATGACAGCGCCGCCTCCTCCGTCGGCTCGCCGCTGCCGCACGAGCACAACGGCGGCGCCGCCGGGAAGCTCAGCACCAACGCCAGCCCCGACGCCGGCGATGGCGGCGCCGCGGCCGCCGTTGCTAACGCCAGCGCCAGCGCCGCCGCCGCCGCGGACGCCGTCGCGAACATGCGGCGGGAGTCGAGCTTCGGCAACTGGCCGCAGCTGCAGGCCCTGGCAACGTCGGCGGCGGCGCCGTCGCAGCGCGGCGGCGGCGCATGGGACAACGCCCTGGCGGCGCCGGCGCCGTCGGTCTGGCCGCCGTCGCAGCCCTACATATTGAACGCCGCCACCGCGACGGCGGCGGCGCCGCCGCCGGCATATGGCTGGGGGGGGG
>BDDC01000636.1:15652-42327 GCA_001662425.1 Chlamydomonas sphaeroides
GGCTGCCCGACGCTGCTGGCGCCGGCGCCGCTGCTGCAGCCAGGCCAGGCGGCGCCGCCGCCGGGTTACCTGGCCATGCCGCCAGGCGCGTACTACGTGCCGTGGCCGTACTACACGGTGCCGTACCATCAGCCTATGCAGCAGCAGGCGCCACCGTCGCAGCTGGCTCTGCAGCCCGGGCCGGCGGTGGGGTCCGCTCAGTAGGGATGCCAGCCCGATCCGCTGGCTGCGCCTTGCGCTCTATGGCGGCCGTCGCGGCAGCGGTACAAGGCCTGAAGTGCCTTTCTTAGGGCCTCCCTGTACAGCGCTACTATGTACGACAGAGTGTACGGCACGGGATAGGCATGTACGGTACGGCTGAGCATGTACGGTAGGGTCGTTGTAGCGGTTGTTTGTCGTTGATTGTTGTTGCAGGCGGCGGCACAAGCCTGGCGAGGCGAGGCCTCAGTACTCGGCTGTTGCGGCATCGTTGGCAGCTGAGCTGCCCGCTCCTAAAGCATGCGACTGCCGCCCATATCATATCATAGCGGCTGGGGTGCACATGTCCGCTGGCGGAGAAGATGAGCGTGAGAGAGATACCGAAATGCACGGGTGCCTCGGCCGGCAGGAGAGAAGGAGAGTGAGCCGTGCAGCGCACGTGTGCTGTGCTGTTAGCGCCCTAAGCCAAGCGGCAAGCGCCCTAAGCCGGGCGGGTCGAGGTGTACGGCATCCGTGGGCGCCGGTGTATGCGAGTCGGCGACGAGAGTGAGCGGGGCGGTGCTATGTGCCAGTGCCGATGCCAGCCGCGAGAGGCGGCTTGGAGGGGTGATGGGTGGGTCGCGTGGTTACTGGGCGGCAGTGAGTCACGACCCTACGATGTGGCTGGGGGCTGAGGGGGCATGATGGGGACATGAGAGCCGGGGCGGCGCGGCAGGTCGTTGGCCAGGAATACCACACGTTCCAATGCTGGGGGCTGCGGCGTTGTGAGAGGGGCGTGACACGCGGGAGGCGAGGGGCTAGAGGCGAGTCGGCCGCGGCGCGGCTCTACCGCACGCTGAAGCGGCACGAGAAGAAGATCTGACGAAGCACCTTTGGAAGAATGCTGCCGCGTTGACGTTTGGGCGTGGGTGGCCGCCGTCTGCCTCAGGAGACGGTGGAAGGTCATTGGCGTTGTGCGTGTTGCCTGTGTGCGTGTGTGGGGAGCGCTCGCCCGGCGGTCGGGCGGGGCAGGGGGCAAGCGCCCGGCATCCCGAGTGTGTCATTCTTTGGACTGGGTCGCGCACTGCTGCATCTCTACAGTTCCTTTACCTGCTGCTGCTGGTGGTGGTGGTGGTGGTGGTGGGGTGTGATACTTCATGGCAGCCGGGGGTAGCTGCGCCCCCGTGCTGCGGCTGCCCGGTCGTGCTGTGCTGTGCCATGCTGTGCTGTGCCTGCTGCGCTCTGCACGTTGCGGGCGCGCGCTAGAGGCCAGCGCCAGCGGCTAGCGGGACCAGGTGTCCCGCTAGGCTCCAGTCGTTGTGGCGTTCTGGCGACGCCCGGCTTGGTATGTGTTGGGCGCGTCACACGGCGCCCTAGCCGCGCAGGCGGCGGTGCTGGGTGGCTGGGTGCTGTGCCTCGCGGCAGCCCAGCCAAGGCACAACCTTGTCCTTTCTCCGTTGCTTTATCCGCAAGGGTTGGCGGCAGAGCACAGCCCCACCCCTGCTTGCTGTGCCGTTGCTTTGGGTGTGCATTGTTGTCCGCGCTGCTCCAAAGGCCCGGGCGCCGGCCAGCGTGCCGACCGGCCGGCCAGCGTGCCCGCGCCGCCCAGCGTTTCGGCGGCGCGGGCCCTGGCCGGCCAGGCGGCCTGGCCGCGGCCGGCCCGGTGCGCTGCGCATATTGACTCTTACCCTGCGTAGACTTCATCGAAGGACCCCTGCATGTAGCTGCATTCCTCGCCGCGCCGCGGTCGCCGTCGCGAGGGCGCGGCGGCCGCGTGCCGGCGCCGGCTTCCCGCCGGCAAACCCAACCTTGATCTGCCACCGGCTGCATGGCCAGTGGCAGCGCGGCGTGGGGCTGGGAGCCCCTCGCTGGAGAGCAGGAATCTCCCCTACGGCTTTGCGAGTGTAGGCGTGGTGGTGGTGGTGGTGGTGGCGGCAGCTGAGCAGCTGCTGGCATGCCCCTGACGTGTCTCGTGGCGAAGGTTCGTTCTGGTGGCAGGGCCGCTGCTGACGGGGGTGTCTGGTGGCGGCTGGTGTTCCCGCGGGGCGTGTTTCTGGATGGGTGTGTGAACGCAGGATGTGGCTGCGGGGTATGAAACATAGCGCGTGTGCTGCGCTGTGCTGGATGCAGCGCTTTGGCAGTGATGGGCCGCTCGCCGGCGCCGCGTGGAGCAGCAAGCATCACGCCGTCGTGCACGCGTCCAGGGCACTACGAGGGGCTTAGGGTATCGCGCTGGGCTTCTTCCCGCTTTGTTTGTACAGCCGCTGTGTGCATGTGTCGGCGTGGGTTGCATGTGCCGGCGAGGGGGCTGGTTGCCGCTTGTCGTGGTGAAGCACACGACCACGTGCTGCGTTAGCGCCGCCGGCGCGTGCGCACTTGTTGTGAGCGCCCGCCGCGCGTGCATGCCTGTCTGTTGCTAGGTGGGGTTGTGTGGTGTCCCCAAGTTGCTAGGGTACTGAGGCATGTCGTGCCCCCCGGCGTGTGAACGCGGGTACCGTACACAAGCGGCGCTGGGCTCACTTCAGGAGCGCTTGATCATTGCTTGGGAAGGGCTTGGGTGTGGTGGGGCAAGGCTCGGGTGGTAGCCGAGCTGCTGGCGGTGGTGGCGGAGGGTGGTGGCGGTTGCTGTTGGCAGAAAGGCGTGGCCTGGCGCGTGTGTCTGCCGTTTCGCCCTGTCCCACAGTGCTTTCTTGCCAGGGACGTCGAGCCAAGCCGCCGCGGCGCGCCGGGTCTATACATATGCACACTATCTGCACTGCCACGGCTCTCGACGTGAGGGAGGGATGTGGTCGCCGGCATCACTTTGGGTGGCCCGCCGCCAGCACACAACAAAGGCGCTGTAACTATATTAAGTTGCCACGGGGCTGCGTGCCAGAGGCTCCGGGGCGGCGTGCCCAGATGCAGTTCGGGCGCAGCCACACAGCCGAGGGCCGGGCCCCCGTGCTGCCGTGTACCCAGCCGGAGCTGCCTCACAGCGGGTTAGTGTCCCCAGCGCCCAGCCGCTGCGCCCCTAACGACACAAGCGCACGAGTACGGTAACAGCCAGCAGCCTCCCGCGACCCTCTACGACCCACCACCACCCACGGAGCGCAATGAGCACGCAAGGGCGTCGGTGGCGCGAGCCTTTGCGAGCGGCGGCGGCTTCACCACTGTGTGCAGAGCTAGCATGACGTGCACGTGTGTTGTTCCGCAGTGATTTTCGCTTGCATGTGGGAGTGCTGCGGGGGTAAAAGCGTAGGTGAAAGGAGAGCGGCAAATTGGTGTCGCTTTCGCCCATGCCGGCCGTGGCGGCGGGCACGGGCGGGCGGTGGCGAGCAGTGCCCCGGGAGTTGTCGTTGGATCCCGGACGTTTGGGAGTGTCCCCGGCAGAACCGATCAGGAGAAGCGCTGTCTCCCCTGAAAGGGCCTGGAGCTGCGTGTACAGTGGCTGACGTGCCGCCCGAGCAGGGGCCCCTGCGCCCGAGCACCCCCAGTCGGGGAGGGCCGGGGCCGTCACCCCGCAGCACTCAGCGTTTGTTTGCGTGAACAGGGCGATTAATGTTTCTCCCCCGCAATCCTCGCTGCCTTCTCACCCACTGCCGTTCCCTAGCTGCGCCTCGACCAACTGTGGTCCATGGGTCAGCCCAGGACAGCCCAGCATGGCCGAAAGCCTCTATTCCCAATAGCGACCGTGGTATCGTTTTGACATACATCCAAGTGCATAGCAGTGCCGCTGCAACGCATACGAACTTCTGTCGCTTCTGTCGCTTCTGTCGCTTCTGTCGTCAAACAGCGCGAAACGCCATCGGTCAGTACTTTAGAGTGCACATGCCATGTCGTCAGAGACGCGGTGACGCAGCTGTGGGGCTGAGTGCCTGTCACCGTTCGCGTCCTGTACTGCGCGCCCCTCTCTTGCTTCCTGTTGACGGATCAGGTGCTCATGGCGGCGTCTGCGCGCGCTCTGGTGATTGATGAATTCGGCGAGCCGCTGGATGTGCTGCAGCTGCGGTTGATGCCGGGGCTCGCCGACCCCGGCCCCGGCGAGGTCAGGCTGCACTTCCTGCAGGTGAGGCTAGCGATCACGGTGTCCGGCTTGGGTTTTACGCTCCGACACAAGTTCACAGCAGTTGGCAGACGATAACGTCGCAGCGCGCCATGCATGTCGATGCGCATCCTCCACACAAGGCCACCGCGCCACCCTCGACCTCCAGCGAACCGCCTTGCTCCCTCAGAGCTGCTGTCGCGTAGCTTGCCAACACCATCGCCGAGCCCCCTCAGAGCCGCTCCAGTCGCAACCTTCCCTTGTTGTGCCAAAACACCTTTGCCCCGCACCCGTCAGCGCCAGCCGCATGCATGGCGTGCTTTCTAGAAGCCACGTGCCGCCGCCCCTTCCCTCGCAGGTCCCCATCAACCCCAGCGATGTCCTCGCGGTGCACGGCAAGTACCCGCTGAGGCCGGCGCTGCCGGGCGGAGTGCCGGGCAGCGAGGGCGTGGCGCAGGTGGCGGCGGTGGGCCCGCAGGTGCGGCGCGTGACATCAATGGACCTGCGCACCGCATACGCACCGCAACACAGCCGTTGTCCGTACGCGGGGTACTTGGGCAGCAGATAGCGGTGACGGTGTAATCCCACGTGCAGTACAGAATCCATGCGAGCTCACAAGGTGCTTAGTTGTCTGTCCACGGACGCGGCTCCTCTGCGGGACGGGGGACAGGGCGCGTAGGGGGCTCCGGCCCCCTGGTCGCCCTACCTCCTTAGATCACGGCGGGTCAAGCCCGCTGCACCTCGACTTCTATTCCTATGTCTATTTCTCCTCTGCGGGGTAGCAGACTGGGTGGCGGGGCAGGGGGGCAGCGGCAGCTAGGGGCGGCCAGGTGCGGGCAGCTGCAGGCAGGCGGCGACGTGCAACCAGGAGCGCAAACCGTACATGCAGACCGTGGCACGCGCGTGGCGCCGGCTAGGGGCACGCGGCCCGCGCCTCGCCCCCACTGGGGCCTAGCTAGCTTTGTCGCCTCCCAACGGACCCCTGCCTCCCGCACCGTCGTCAGCGGGTGTCATGGCCGTTGGGGGTCGACTGCCATGGTCCCCCTCGGGGGGCCCGCCTCTCCCCCCGAACCAACTTGCGACAGCCTGCCTACACCAACCCTGCGCCTGATCCATTCGCCCCTCTCCCTCCCCTAGGTGTCGTCGCTGGCTCCCGGCGACTGGGTGGTCCCGCTCCGCCCCGCGCTGGGCACCTGGCGCAGCGGCGGCACCTTCGCCGCGGCCGACTGGCACCGCGTGCCGCAGGACATCGGCCTGCCGGCGGCAGCGACCCTGGTCATCAAGTGAGGGCCGGGAGAGGAGGCATCACGTGCCGCAGGCTGAGGGAAGGTGCCGCCTGCCCGGCTGCCCCTGCTCTGGCCATGCTGGCGGACCCGGCTGCCAGCCACGAACCCTGGCCTCACTCCCCGACCGTCTCTCCCTGCCTCCACCCCAGTCCCCGGGCCGCGCTGGCTATGCTGGAGACCTCCATAATCCCACGAACCCTGGCCTCCTTTCCCCGACCTACTCCCCCTGCCCCCACCCCAGTCCCCCCACCGCGCTGGCCATGCTGGAAAACTTCGTGGACCTAGCGCCGGGCGACACAGTGGCGCAGAACGGAGCCACCAGCGCGGTGGGCGAGGTGCGGCTGGGCAGTGACGATGCGGGGCAAGGGCTGCCACCAGCGTGCTGGGCGCCGAAGGACCTAAAGGGGGAAGTGAGGAGCGGCCCAGCCAGCCATGCGCGCTCCTCAGAGCTAATTTGTGTCCCTTGCCCCGGCAGGCGGTGATCCAGATTGCCAAGGCGCGCGGCATCAGGACCATCAACCTCATCCGCGAAAGGTGGGCTGGTGGGATTGGTGGCGCTCCGTCGCCCCCTGCCGGGCGCCAGGTGGCAATGGCCGGCACCGCTGGGGGCGCCAGGTTCCCCACCTCACCACCTCACCACCTCATCGCAAGGCTCGCAGCTGGCACTTGCTCGCGCCAGGCTGCCAGGCCGCGTCCGGGTCGTGTGGAGCCCCCCCACCAGGCGCCAGGTGGCAATGGCCGTTCGACGTGGCGCCTTGCACCAGGCTCTCCGCCTCTTTCATCCCCTCCCCTTGCCCCGCCCTCGGCCCCCACCAGGCCCGACATGGAGGCCACGGTGGCCCGGCTGACGTCGCTGGGGGCGGACCTGGTGACCACGGAGGCACGGCTCAAGGACGACCTGAGTGAGGGGGGAGGGGGAGGCGGGTTCGTGTAGGCGGCAGTGGACCTGGTCATCATCGAGGCCAAGGTCGGCGACGGCCTGAGTGCGGGGGAGGAGCAGAGGGAAGGGCTAGGGAAAGGAGGGGGGCGAGACGGAGGGGAAGGAAGGGGAGGGCATGGAAAAGAAGGTTCTGCTCGGGCGGGGGCAGGACGCAGCTCACACATGCCGGGCCCGGCATGCCGGCGCCCCACCTACTGCATTCCCGCCCTGCCCCCCGCTCCACGCCGCGTGCTTTCCACCATCCTGCAGAGGCCTCCGGCCTGCCAGCGCCCAAGCTGGGCCTCAACTGCGTGGGAGGCTCTGCAGCCGACGCCGTCACACACATCCTGCAGTGCGTGTGTGCAGTTGTTGCCTCATGCACCCGGCGTATGCGTACGCGTGCGTGTGTCGAGAGAGCTGGGGTGCGCCTGGCGGCGAGCGAGAGGCGCTGCCTAGCTGTACCGCCAGCGGTTCTGACGTGCCGAAGCAACCCACCAACCTGCCGATCCACGACTCACTCAACCTCAAGGCCGCCCCGCACCCCGGCTGCCCACCCAGGGACGGCGGCACGCTGGTGACGTACGGCGGCATGAGCATGCAGGACGTGACCGCCCCCACCATGGCAATGGTCTTTAAGGACATATCCCTCCGCGGCTTCTGGCTCAGCGGCAGGTGGGCGCAGGTGGACAACACGCCGTGCCAGCAACTAGCGGCAGCGCCATGCCGGCGCGGCGGGGTATGGCGGCTGCGGCCTAGCAGCCGCCGCTCCTGGCGGGTGCCGCCAGCAGCAGGTGCTGGCGGTTACGCGCTACATGGTGTTGTACATTGTGTTGCAACTGGTGTCGTACAACACTGCCCCGTGGTGCGCGCGCTGCCGCTTCCCTTTGCGCCGCCGCCGCGGGCGCACTGCCGAGCGGCCCCCCGAGCGACGCGAGCCGTCCCCGGCTGCGCCCCGCAACTGCTCCCAACTGCTTCCAACCGTCCCAACTGCTCCCAACTGCTTCCAACCGTCCCAACTGCACCACGCCTCTGCACCACGCACATGGATGCACCGCAGGTGGGCGAAGAAGCAAGGCGCGTCCCACACACTACGCTTGGCCTGCCGACCCCCGGGCTCATGCGCCATGCGCCACGCGCGCTCGCGCCTGCGTCCCGACCCCCGTCTCCTTCTCCGCACCCGCGCACCCGTCGTGGCCGCCAGTCAGGGCGAGCGACGCAGGGCTCCGCCCCGGCTGTACGTGCCGCGCCGCTCCCTCGACGCCTGCGCCCGCGCCCACACCGCAACTCGTAACCCATGGCCGCAGGTGGGCGAAGGAGCAAGGCTCGTCCGGCCGCGCCGCTGCGCTGGATCGGGTGGTGGCTCTGTACCGCTCGGGGCAGCTGGTGGCTCCCGAGGTGGCGGCGTACCCGCTGGCGGCGTGGCGCGACGCGTTTGCTGCGCTGGCGGCGCCGCACCGCGGGCGCAAGATCGTGCTGGACATGACGGCGGGCGAGGGCAGGTAGGGCGGCGTGCATAGGCAGGTGGGTTGACGTTATGAGCCAGGAGGCAGGCTGTACTGCAGGCCAGCGGCGCCGGCGGGCCTGGACTTCGGACGCTCATATCTGCCGTGAGGGATGTGGTGGTGACTGGTGAAGGCAGAGGCAACCGGACTGGGTTGTGCGTGCTGGGTAGGGTTGCGTTGTTGGAGCTGCTTGGTATCCGGACGGGTGGGCACGGCTGCGGTGGCAGGAGTCCGTGGCAACCCTGGAACCTGTTGCTGCGCTATTGCGGTTGGCTGCGGGCGCTGGATTGCGCTGGAGCACGCCGCGATGACGGGGGCGGGGAGGTTGGTCGGACGCGGCGCGAGGTCAGGCGCCGCGCGAGCTTTGTGTATGAACGAAGGGGTACGGTGTTTGCGCGGAGCCTGGTGCCTCGGCTGGGGCAACGGGCCGGGCTGCCGTCGGTCTGGGCCAACGACCAGGGCAGCACGCCAGGCGCGCCCGCACCCTTGCAACATGGACGGCTGTGAGGCGCCCCCCCAGTGGGCGCGCATCGATCGGTTGCGCGGCTGGGGCGTGTGGCACGTACGGTGCCAATCACCCGCAACGCGCGCACGTGTCACGTGTCAACCCAGGCTGTTGTTCGTTTGAGCAGCGGCAGCGCCCCGCCCGCCTGCCCGCCACCTCGGCTCGAGCCGCCCCGCCCCTCGCCGCCCGCACTCCAGCAGGGACGCACGACTGCGCCGGCGCCGCTCATGTCGTTGTCGATGTCCATGTCCTTGTCGATCCGATCCATTGTGCCCCTGCTACATCCCGACATAGCCCAGCGAGCGCTGAGGCCCGCACGAGCCGCACGCTCCGGCAAGGGCGGGCATGGGCGAACCCACCCACGACGAAGTAAGCGCTCGCACCGCACACGCGGCCTGACCTTCACGGCACCGGCAGTAGTGGGACATGTGCACACTCTTCCGTGGACCGCATGCATACCGCAACACCGCCTGCTCCCGCAGCAGCCCCCCACATGACTACTCGCGCACGCTATGCACCACGGCCACGGCCAGGGGCCCACGTACGGCTCTGCGGCCCTGGCTTGCCCCAGCCACCTGCATGCCCCAGCCACTTGCATGCACGGAGGACGCAGCGCCGCTGGCCGCGGGCCACCACCTACCGCTAGCTAGCTAGCCTGCCGCCCAACGCAAGGTCACCTGCCGCGGCCCCGCATGTATGCACCACCTACCCGGGCCTACGGCGCGCGTGAAGGGCGCCAGTAATCAAGCAAGCGGCCGGCTCTTGCCTGCGCCTCCCCGACCGCGGGGGCACCCGCTCCGCCACGTGCCGGCCGGCGTGCGCCTCGGCATCGCCTTGCTTGTCCCCAGGGGGTACGTACGCCGAACAGTCGGCCATGGTGGGTCCCGCCGCGCTCGCCCTCATGTTGCAAGTAAGCTCCCAACACGCAACAACACGACGAGTACTGCGATGCCATGTTGCAACGAACAGCCACCGGCAGCTGCCCGGCCGCGGCAGCCGGGGCGTGCGCATGCGCGCCGCGGCCCCGCGGCGTGCGCGCGCACGTACGGCTCGGGTCATAGCGCTGCATGCCCTGTGCGGCGGCTGAACAACATGCCGCGACCGGGGCGTAGTCACCCGGTGCGCCACTCAACATCCGTTCCATGCCGCCGCCGTGGACCTCCGCCGCCCGCCAGCCCGCCGGCTCTGTCCCGCCGACCTTCCACGCCGGATCCACTGCTCGCCTCCGCGCTTCTTACACCCACTTTCTTGGCAGGCCCTACTCCCGGCTGACTCCCCGTCAGCAATCCACTATGTGCTTACATGAACCCAATGCCCGCATGAGTCCCAATGCCCACATGCGGACTCTGCCACGCTCCAGCCGGTCCTGCCGGTCGGCACCGTCACCGCCGAGGCCAGGCATGCCATGCCCAGCACCGCCCCTGCTCCATGCCCACGCACAAGGACCTGCCCACACCCATGTCCCTGCCCGCTCCCCACAACTGCACGCACTGCCCCACGCACCCTCCAGGGTGGATGGGTGGACTCGCTCAGCGCAGCAGCACAGCGAGCAGCACACTGCTGAGCACACCTCGCCACAGCCGCCATCAAGTACCCAACTGCATCCCCCTGACGGGCAAACCGATCGACCAGCACTGCTCGCACGGCAGCACCCTGGCCACACACGTCCCGCACACCTGCCCGCCGCAGCCCGTGCCCCCCACACCCGGTCCCACTGCTCTCGCGACACAATACCGCCAGCCTGCCGCTAGCAACGCCCACACCGGCCACCACGAAGCCGCCTCGCGAGCACGTCGCGGCCATCACACGGCCGGTGTGGGCCTTGGCACCTTGAAGCTGCCCGTCAGCTTGTCCCCCTGCAGGTAGGCCGACCAGCCGGCCAGGAGGCCGCCCGCAGCGGCGGCGGCGCCCTCGCCTGCCGCCGGCGCCGGCGGGGGCTGCAGAGGAAGCCCGGCCGCCCACCCCCAGCTTTGGCTGCACAGCTGGAACGTGGTCGACGCCGGCATCGTCATGGCAGTGTCGCCGTCGCGCTGCCCGTTCTTCCACTTGTGCACAGCAACCTTGGCCGGGAAGCTGAGCGCGATGGCGGCGCGAGTGCCAGCGCAAAGTCGAGAGCCGGTGAAGGTGTAGGCGGTGGGCAGACAGGCGTTGAGGAAGATGCCCGCAGCCGCCGCGCCGCGCTTGTACTGAAGATTAACCCACCACTTGAAGCCGTGGGCCAGGACATGCGTCAAGCTGCCGTCAAATGTGACGTCGACGGTGGCCGTTACCTCAGGCTGCAGGCCCCTCAGCGCCGCCTCCAGCGCCTGGCGGCTGATGCTCCAGCTGTAGGTGAGGCCGGCCTCCGGGATGGCCTGGGGCCGGGGCACCAGGCTGAACCAATGCGAGCCGTAGTCGTGGCCGCCGCCTTTGCATGTCGCAATGGCCGTGCGCTGCGCGGCGGAGGCGCTGGCGTAATTGCCGATAGCGCCGACCGTCATGCCGTCGAGGGGCAACCAGCCAGCACGGTGCTGCTCGCCCTTGGTTTCGAAGTCTAGCGCCAGGGCCAGCAGCACCGAGCCCGCGTACTGCCGCTGCAGCTGCGCCAGCCGTACCGGGCAGCACAACCGCTTGCGAGTGGCGGCGTCCGTGGCTGCCCAGTTGGCCTCCACCCAGGTCGCCAGCAGCGCCAGCACGCTGCACTCGCTGTCCGTGCCGAACTCGGTCGATGCCAGGAGCACCTCCAGGCCCGGCGCCGGCAGCGCGAGTATCTCTTTTCGCAGCTGCGGCGTGTTGGCGGCGGCGAGCGCATTGCCGAAGTGCCGAACGAGCAGCGGCTTGGCGGCAGCCAGGATGGAAACGAAGCTGGGGTCGTCGGCGGCGGGGGTCCACAGCTCGTAGCAGCCATACAGGTCCAGCGCAAGGGAGGGATCTAGCGCCCCCGCTGTCTTGGCGAACTTGTCCGCCACGGCCGCCGTGCAGGCCTCGGCGCATCCCTCGATGCCCAGGTAGTCGCCCTGCCGCCGCACCTCCAGCAGCTCCCGGATGGTCGCGCCGTCGACTTTGCCCGTGTAAGCAAACCGGATGGCGGCCTTGGCAGCGGGCACCTCATGCGGCCCCGCCAGCGGCACGCGCAGCACGGGCCGCCCATCGCTAGACCCAGAGGCTGGTGACGGCTGGGAGGCGGCCTTGCGCTTCGTGCCGCAGCAGCCACCGCCTTCAGTGCCGCCGCTGGGCTCGGAGGCGCCTGCCTTTCCCTTGTCCCAGCGGTCGAGCTGCGGGAAAGACAGGGGCAAGGCGGGCTAAAAGGTGTGACCCGGTGAGAGCATTGCGCTACAACGGCACCCATGTATGGCGCTGTCGCTGCCTCCCGCTGGCTGGCACTTCTCAGGCCGGCAACCATGGCAGTCTAAAGGACGTATCCAAGTGGCTCACCTGAGCGCTGAAGCGGTCGCTGACGTGCCGCAGCACAATGGCATGACCGGGCAGCGGGCCCGGCAGAGCCTTCCCTGAGTTCCATACATCTCTGGCCTGAGGCGCCTCGCCCGATGGTTCTAAAGCGCCTTCCTGGCAAAATGTGACCAGGCAGTCAGAGCCCGCATCGCTACCGAAGAGCTTGGCGAGCGCAGCGGCCAGTCGGGGATTGCCGTCCGCCATCCCAC
Organism: Chlamydomonas sphaeroides; assembly: GCA_001662425.1. Lineage (NCBI taxonomy): Eukaryota > Viridiplantae > Chlorophyta > Chlorophyceae > Chlamydomonadales > Chlamydomonadaceae > Chlamydomonas > Chlamydomonas sphaeroides. Next base: position 27,704 of record BDDC01000636.1, read on the forward strand.
GTTCAGCAGTCACGCCAGGCAGCTGCTGACATACCAGATTGACTATGTATCACAGAGGCGCACAGATTTGCGTGAAGGATAAGAGCAGATGCTAATTTAAGTTCAAATTGGTTTTGCGAACAGGCCTTCAACGTATATGTTCCGCGATTGTCGATATGCATGCGAGCTTGCGGTTGCTATAAGCTTTTGACGTCGCACCCACGCGCCAAACCCGCCGCCCACCCAACCCACCTCCCCAACCACCCGGTAGCCGGTACCGGTTACATCCGCCTCATGCGCTAGCGCTTTCGTTACAGGCGACTGATGCCACACCAGCAACTGCTGGCCACAATGCTCGGCCATGAACCGCTAGGCGTGCAAAGGTTCCTAGCCACTACACGCCAAGCACGTCCACTGGCGCCCTCCGCCGCACGAGTCATAGCCGCGTCCGCTGAGCCAGGTGAGGGCGCACATGCCGTCAGGACGTTCCCCTGTCTCCTCCTTTGCTCCGTCCACTTGTCTCTCTCTTGCGTCATATGCAGCCAAGGCGGTCTTATGCGGTGGCTGGCAGCCGCATGGCCGTATGGTTGCTATAGGCCGCATGTGTGAACCCCTGTTGCCGAGTGCCTGCAGCGCGCTCACGCGGTCCCGACGGCAGAGCCTAGCAGTTACACCGCGCCTCGCTGCACCGTGCATGCCACTGCACGGGCACTTGCCCTCCTCCGCCACGGTCCACAAGCAACGCGTACAACAGCACAAGCAACAACAACAACCGCCCGCCACAAACCCCGCGCCTGCAACCATCAGCCCCCAACCGTGCACTCCGACCCCTGCTCTGCCCTGCCCTGCCCTCCATCCAACAACCACCACCCGTACCGCCTGCCAGCCTTCATGCCGTACACAGAAAGCCGCACACATAATGCCGTATCCACCATGCGCACCTGGTGCAACGCAGCCGGCGCCAGCGAAAGTTGCACACCCCGACACTACTATGCAACCCTTCCTACTATGCAACCCTTCCTACTATGCAACCCTTCCTACTATGCAACCCTTCCTACTATGCAACCCTTCCTTCATGTGCCTCGTCTGCGGCATGCCATTGCCATGGCCATGTTGCCATTGCCATGTTCCGCGAGTGACGAGGCGCCGGCATGCGCCATGGGCCAGCGCCGAGCGCTAGAGCGCATCTGCCTCAGCCACACTCCTCCCGGGCCACTACGTCCAACCCGTCCCCCTGCCAGCCAGGGGCTCTAGACACCCTCCCCTTTCGCGCTGTGCTCGATGCCCCTTCTTCGCCTCCCCACCCGTCAACCTGCCTATGCACGCCGCCCTACTTGCCCTCGCCCGCCGTCATGTCCAGCACGATCTTGCGCCCGCGGTGCGGCGCCGCCAGCGCAGCAAACGCGTCGCGCCACGCCGCCAGCGGGTACGCCGCCACCTCGGGAGCCACCAGCTGCCCCGAGCGGTACAGAGCCACCACCCGATCCAGCGCAGCGGCGCGGCCGGGCGCGCCCTGCGCCTCGGCCCACCTGCGGCCATGGGTTACGATTTGCGGTGTGGGCGCGGGCGCGGCGTCGAGGGAGCGGCGCGGCACGTACAGCCGGGGCGGGGCCCTGCGCCGCTCGCCCTGACTGGCGGCCAGGACGGGTGCGCGGGTGCGGAGCAGGAGGAGACGGGGTTCAGGACGCAGGCGCGAGCGCGCGTGGCGCATGGCGCATGAGCCCGGGGGTCGGCAGGCCAAGCGTAGTGTGTGTTCGTATTAATCAACATAGCCCGACACACAACGCCCTGGGGGATTGGCATATTAGCCGTGCGACAGGCAGGCAGGGGACGTGTGTGTGTGGGGGGGGCAGCGCGGAGGTTGTACCCCTGGCCCCCGGACCTGCCGTGCCCCGACGGCCGGCCGGCCCCCGCGCCCACCTGCCGCTGAGCCAAAAGCCGCGGAAGGCAATGTCCTTGAAGATCATGGACGCTGTGGGGGCGGTCACCGGCTGCATACTCATGCCGCCGTACGTCACCAGCGTGCCGCCGTCCCTGAGGGAGGGAAGCCCGGGGGGGGCGGGACCGGGGTTACGGCATGGTGGGGCTCCGCATGATGACCTGGATGGCTGCGGGCTCCGCACGTGGTGCTTGCCCGGCGCTGCGCCCCTTGCTTCCCACGCTCGATCTTCCCCCGTTCGCCCACGCACTGCAGGATACGGGTGACGGCGTTGGCCGAGGTGCCGCCCACGCAGTTGAGCCCCAGCTTGGGCGCGGGCAGGCCGGAGGCCTCTGCGGGATGGGGCAGAGCCAGAGAAGAAGATAGGCGCGGATACTTGAGAAGGAGGATGGACGCAAGCAGGTACAGCGGTTTGAGCCGGTCGATGCTGCCGGATCAAAACGAGCACGCCGTGCGGGTAGCGCTGCGAACGAGTGACCTCGCCGCCCCTACCCACTACCCTCTCCCCCGCGCTCAGGCCGTCGTCGACCTTGGCCTCGATGGTGACCGGGCCCGCTGCCCCCTACACGAACCCGCCTCCCCGCTCCCCCTCACTCAGGTCGTCCTTGAGCCGTGCCTCCGTGGTCACCAGGTCCGCCCCCAGCGACGTCAGCCTGGCCACCGTGGCCTCCATGTCGGGCCTGGTGGGGGCCGAGGGCGGGGCAAGGGGACGGAGGGGATGAAAGAGGCGGAGAGCCCGGTGCAAGGCGCCACGTCGACCGGCCATTGCCACCTGGCGCCTGGTAGGGGGGGCTCCACACGACCCGGACGCGGCCTGGCAGCCTGGCGCGAGCAGGGGCCAGCTGCGAGCCTTGCGGTGAGATGGTGAGATGGTGAGATGGTGAGATGGTGAGATGGTGAGATGGTGAGGTGGTGAGGTGGTGAGGTGGTGAGGTGGTGAGATGGTGAGGTGGTGAGGTGGTGAGGTGGTGAGATGGTGAGATGGTGAGGTGGTGAGGTGGTGAGATGGTGAGGTGGTGAGGTGGTGAACCTGGCGCCCCCAGCGGTGCCGGCCATTGGCACCTGGCGCCAGGCAGGGGGCGACGGAGCGCCACAAATGCCACCAGCCCACCTTTCGCGGATGAGGTTGATGGTCCTGATGCCGCGCGCCTTGGCAATCTGGATCACCGCCTGCCGGGGCAAGGGACACAAGGTAGTTCTAAGGCGCGCGCATGGCTGGCTGGGCCGCTCTTCACTCCCCCCTTTCTGTCCTTCGGCGCCCAGCACGCTGGTGGCAGCCCTCGGCCCGCATCGTCACTGCCCAGCCGCACCTCGCCCACCGCGCTGGTGGCTCCGTTCTGCGCCACTGTGTCGCCCGGGGCCAGGTCCACGAAGTTCTCAAGCATGGCCAGCGCGGTGGGGGGACTGGGGTGGGGGCAGGGGGAGTCGGCCGGGGAAAGGAGGCCAGGGTTCGTGGGATTATGGAGGTCTGCAGCATAGATAGCCAGCGCGGCCCGGGGACTAGGGTGGAGGCAGGGAGAGACGGTCGGGGAGTGAGGCCAGGGTTCGTGGCTGGCAGCCGGGTCCGCCAGCATGGCCAGAGCAGGGGCAGCCGGGCAGGCGGCACCTTCCCCGATCCGCGCGACAGGCAATGTCCCCCTCCCACTCCCGGCCCTCACTTGATGACCAGGGTCGCTGCCGCCGGCAGGCCGATGTCCTGCGGCACGCGGTGCCAGTCGGCCGCGGCGAAGGTGCCGGCGCTGCGCCAGGTGCCCAGCGCGGGCCGGAGCGGGACCACCCAGTCGCCGGGAGCCAGCGACGACACCTGGGCGAGGCGTGTGGGAGTGGGCGGGGGAGTCGCGTACCCAAGGTCGACAGTGCAGCAGACAAAGCGGCAGGCCGGGTCATGGAAGGCATGAAGGCAGGGCCACGCGTGAGGCGGCAGGTACCGGGGGGCATCCCCTGCTCAGCATTGCACCCCTGGACCGCTGGACCTAGGTAGCGTTGAAAGCGCCATGCTGGCATGTTGTGAGCCCCATGCTATGCTATGTTGAGGCTGCAGGGACAGCCCCTCACCTGCGGCCCCACCGCCGCCACCTGCGCCACGCCCTCGTGCCCCGGCACTCCGCCCGGCAGCGCCGGCCTCAGCGGGTATTTGCCTTGCACTGTGTTGACGTCGCTGGGGTTGATAGGGGCCTGCGAGGGGGAAAGTTTCAGGGAAGGGAATGGCGAGTCCAGGGTTCATGTCCTGGTGAGGACATATTCCGTGCTGAACCCCCGCGCCGCCCCGGCGCGTCCCCCGGCGCGGCAGTGCGGTGCCGCTGAGGAGCCATGTCGTTGTTCTGATGCTCAATTAGCATTTTGCCGTTGTTCGGCGACGCACTTGCAAGATCCTGAGCGTGACCTCGCCGGCGCCGGGGTCAGCCGGGGCTGGCATGTCCCGCAGCTGCAGCACATCCAGTGGCTCGCCGACTCCGTCAAACACCAGAGCACGTGTGGCTGATGCCATGGGCGCCTGTGACTTTGACAGGAAGCGCGACAAGGGAACAGAGGACGCGACAGCCGACGCGATGACACGCTGGTGTCGTAGGAGCATGACGCGCGTCACTTGTGCCAGTGAAAGAGCTTGTTACGAGTCAACGCGCCTTGTATCAGCTTGACAAAAAGGGGGCGTCTCCGTGCCGTGGGCTGTCGCGCTGTTTCGAGAGGCGGTAGGGGCGCGAGACGTAGCGGTCGGGGCCTTGAACGAGTACGAAATACAAGCATGCACCGACATGTTCCTGCCCCGAATGACTAACCCATGGACGCGACCCATGGTCCGCATCCTGTGATACGTTGCTGTGCGCCCAAGGGGAGACCCCTGGTGCGCCTGCGTCATTCATGTACGCGCTCTTCATGTCTTCCACTCCCTCACTCTCCTGAGAACGTACTCCCTTTTGGTCCCCGGCCCCAGTCAGCTGATCCAGGGCACGGCTAGGCCCGGCACCATTTCGCTCCACAGCCAGTCCCCAAGTACCCATCCCCGCTGGCCCCTGTCGTCCCCTGTCGTGGCTGCGTTCATCGCCTGCGCACACAACGCTGCCCAGCAATCGGGGCACCGAGCGACCGAGTCCACGAGCATTGCAACCCCAGCCACGGAGAGCATCCAACCATGCCGCAACGACAGCAGTCCGCGCAGCTGCCAGACGAACTCGCCCTGCACATACTCAGCCGGATGCCCCACACTGAGCGCTCTTGTACCGCTCCGCTGGTCTAATAGTCCGCGAGCGCATTCTTCACCGCGCGCGACGTCCGCCTATCAGCGGCGGTGCCCCAGCACGTCTTCGCTGCCCAGTGGAGCACTCGCGGCGCCGCCGCGCAGCACCTCAGCCTGCGCCACCGGCGCGCGCTCATTTCCAAGACCGGCGCCTCGGGCGACACCCCCAACCTGGGGATCGCCGTCGACGCCGCCGGCATCCAGCGCAGCTTTACAAGAGACTTGATGGACGAGACCGCGGCCGCCGGCCACCTCAACACCTTAGTGTGGCTGCACGAGCGCGGCTGTTTGTCAACCCGTGACTGTAACAGGCGGTGCAAGAGGTAATCCTCGGATGCAAGGAGCATCCGCGGTGTGGTGGTAGTGCTGCCACAGTGACTCGGTGGCTGCTGCTGCTGCTGCTGGCGGAGAGCACAAGCCCGTGCGCGAGTGTCTCCTCAAGGTGAACTGCTGTGGCACATGTCTGCAATCTACGCGGCCGCAGCAGCGGGGCACCGGGGGGGGGCCGTCAAGTGGCTGAAGCAGAAGTTGGTGCCCGGCTTGCAGCACGGGGCGTGGCTCTACACGGGGCACGCACTGGCGGCGCGCGCAGCGGGCGCCGACGCCCTGTCCCTGCACGCCGCCCGCGACGGCCTCACCGTGAAACAACGGCAAGAGGGGGTGCCGTGGGAGCGCCTCCTCGACGCAGCCGCCGGCAGCGCCACGCCCGACTGGGCCTACAAGGTGCGACCGGGGGGCGGGGCAGCGGGACCGGTTGCCTTCAGTCCAATCGCCTTGAGCTAGAAGCCCCTGCCTTGAGCTGGCGCGCGCTGCTGGTGCTGCGACTACACCTGATGTCACTTTCAGCCCGACCCACATGCCATTGCCTGCTGACCTGCCCTCCAGTCCCTCGCCTGCATCCTCGCCCCACTGAGGCTGCCCCCGACCCACATGCCCTCGCCATTCTCCTCGCGCCCATCGGTGGGGCAGCAGGCCGGCAGCCCGTACGTTCAGCACGAACCCTGCGCTCTACCCCTTAGCCTCGTGCCTGCCCAGCCCCGCGGCCGACTTGCCGGCCGGCCGGCCGGCCGGCCGGCAAGCCCGTGCGGTGGGTGGGTACCAGCCACGCCCAAGCCGTAATTTTCAAAGTACCCAGCCGGGTACTACGGCCAGGGGGCAATACCGCCACCGTACCCAACCTCCAAAGCAGAATTATTTTTATAGTACCCAGGGGGGCACTAGTACCCAATTTCAGAAACCCTGGGCTGCGCCCTGCGCCACGCCGGCCGTACCGCCTGGGCTCCGAGGCGCCCCCACCGGATTCTTCCAAGCCTGGCCGTGACCTCCTGCCGCCTGTGCGTCAGCTGCGTGCCCGCTTCGGCATCGCCCCCGAGCCCGGCGTCGCCCTGCTGCTGGTCTGCCGCGAGGGCGACACGGCGGCCGTGGAGGCGGCGCTGGCGCTGCCGTCAGAGGCCGGGCTGGACAGGTGAGGCCGTCGCGAGGAGTGGATCGGCGCGCCGTTGTGGGTGCGCGAGCTGCGGGCATGTGGGTCGGTGGATGGCGCGCGCTGCGTGCGCTGCGCGTGGCCTCTCGCCACGCCGTCCCGCCGCTGCCTACGCCCCCGCCCCGCGCTCCCGCAGGTGCAAGGCCGCGCCCTGCTGGCTCGCGGCCGTCGAGCGCAGCCACCTAGCGGTGCTGGCGGGCGCTGCAGGGCCGGCTCCGTCGCGCTGCCAGCACACGACCACGGCGTCGCCGCCGCCGGCGTCCTGCACGTCGTCGACAGCGCTCGCTGCGCCTGCGTTTCCGCCTGGCTGCTCGACGCCCTCGTCGCCGACTTGCTACGGACCCACGCCGGCGGCGGAGGTGGCCAGGCAGGCCACGGCGGCGACGACGCCAGCTGGGCGCTCCATCGGTTTGCGCAGTCAGTTGCGGGGCTGGGCCGTCTGCCGCTGCTGCGGCGCCTGGCGGCCCTCGCGCGCCGCAGCCTCGGCCGCAGCTGGACGGATTGGCTGGCTAGCAGCGCGGACGCGGCCCAGGACGACGTCACCCGGGGTGACACGGGGTAACATGTGGGTGACATGTGGGTGGCCCATGTGGTGGCGGTGGGCCACGCGGAGAGCCTGCGGTGGCTGGCGGGCCAGGGCGTGCAAGGGGTGCACCTGCCGGTGGGTGCGCATCTCGGAGTGCTAGGCCTGATTGGCCCGCTGGATGCAGCTCAGCGGGGGCCACCGCACGCTTGCCATGCTGAGCCACGAAGATCCCGATCACTGCATCCCCGCTGGATGCGACAGGCCTTCGCTGGCCCACATCTGTGCTGCTGCGCGCCTCCACCTCGCTGCCCCTTCCCCCCCACAGCCGCGCCTGCTGTCCAAGGCCGCGGACCTCGGCGACATCGCCACGGCGCGGCCGCTGCTGCTGCTGAGCGGCTGCGCGCGGCTGCCTCTGGCCGAGCTGCGGTGGCCGCGGCAAGAGAGCGCGGAAGGCGGGTACTGCGTTGAAGACGACGAGCAGGGTTTCGAGCAGCAGTTGGCCGTACTGCGCGCCGCGTGGTGTGCAGTGCGTGCGTCGCACGTGGCGACGGTGAACGCCGAGGCGTGCGCGGCGGCTTAGGCGATCAAATCGGCGAAAGCAGGCTCCGCAGCAAGCTCGGGCGACGAGGCCAATGCGGAGGGATCAGCGTTGGTCGAGGACTGAGGGGAAGGGCAGCGGGACGAGGACGTCGGTTTCGCCGACAGGATGTAGGTGTCGGGGAGGTGATGGGTGGCAGCGCGCGTAAGGGGCAATGGCGTCGGTGTTCGCATGCGTGCACCGCCACGCGCGAGGCCCTCCTGGCGGCATGCGTCATGCGTGGCGGCCAGGGGAAGCTTCGTAATTATCTCCTGGCACCGGCAGACAAGACATGGGCGATGATCTAGCATAACAGTGCGCGCTTGTGCATGTTGCGTGTTTGGTAGGGGAAGGGGAGGGGAGGGGTTTCGGCACACGCACTGCCGGTAGAGGACTGCGTACCGATGGACTCAACACGCCTTGCTGTTACATATGCAGCGCAGCGTGCTCAATATAACTCCCAGTATGTCGCAAGGGAGTCCGCCCCCAGTGCGCAATGCATTTGCTGTTCTCATGAGCAGCGACGCGCGACGCGCCAGCGCCACGCCGCCAAGCAAGGGCAAGCAACGCAGTGGAAAGTCGCCGGGCTCTGGCAGCAAGGCGCTGGTGCCGCCACGCCCGGTTGCCCCATCGCGGCTGGCGGATGCACCCGCATCCTCGCTCGCGAGCACGTCGGTCGCGACAGCCGTACAACAAGGACCGTGTGAGGCACGCGAGGCGGCCGGCACGAGGACCGACGCCGCTTCCGCTCAGCCCCGGCCCGGGTCGGCCGCGGTCGCCAACGTTGCCGCTACGCCGCTGGCCTCGGCAGCCTCAGCCTCAGCCCCACATGGTACTCACGAGCGCCTGGCACCAGCACCAGCCAGCACCCCATACGATGGCGCCGACGAGGATGCAGGCGAGCCCAGCACCTCTGGCCGCGGTCACGACGCTGACGGCGCCGCCACCGATGGGCCGCCGGCCAAGCGGCAGCGGCTTCCGGCGCCCTTCCAGGCTCCCACCGCGCGCACCTTCTCCCGCCAGGTACAGCCGGGCGGGTTCCAGTGCCATGCGCCCAGACCGCTGCCGGGTGCCCTCCGCCGCACTGTGTGCCGCCCGTGCTTGCAAGGCTTGCAAGGCACACCTCCCCGTGCTCCCTAGGAGCGAGCGCCCGCCGGCGGTCCTCCACGCCGCACACAGCCTCGGCACCTCTTGTGTCCGCGCTCCGGCAGGCCCTTGCGGTGCAGCAGGCCCTTGCTGTCCGCACCTCGTCGTGTGCCGTTGCCCCCACCTCCTATGACGGGGCTTGACCCAGCGCGCTCACCATCCCTACACCGCACACTCCTCCCTCCCTCCCGCCCTCCCACCCTCGCCCCAACCCGCGGCGGCAGGTGCACGACCTGCTCCTGGTGCTGGACCTGGAGGCCACCTGCACCAAGGCAAGGCGCGGCAGCCGTTGCACGGTGGCCTGCGCGTGCTGCGTCGTGGTGTGCGCAGTCGGTGTGCAGCGCGGTGTCGTGGTGCCGGGTAGAACGCGGACGCATGGCATGGGCCAGCGCGAACGGCAAGGCCGGGGGCGGAGGGCGTTGCTGTCCAGCCACCGTCTGCGCGACCCCCTGGCGAGCAGCCCGCTGACGCCCGGCTGCCTCCCGTACCTCGCAGCGGCGGGACCTTTTTCCCATCGAGATCATCGAGGTGTGGGCGGGGGACTGCGCTACGGCACGGCGCGTGCGGCCGTGGGGCCTAGGCCTGGCGCCGGCGGTTGCCGTGTCCACGTGGTCCGCTGGCTGGGTCACGGGATGGCTCATGGGCCGTTGGGCCCAGTCCGTCCGCAGCCGGCCGGCCCCTGACCCGCGCTACCTGCCCCACGGGGCAAGGGGAACCCGTTGGCGCCGGCAGCCCAGCCCAGCCCTGCCCAGCCCAGTGCCGCGGCGGCGCTGTAGCAGACAGCCTTTGGCGGCGCGGCCGCGGCTAGCCGGGGCTTGGCGACCCCGCTTCGCCATCATTGCCGCCTCATTGCTGCTGGCGCCAGCGGCCCCCACCACATCACCTCCCCCATGCCATGCCACTCACGCCCCGCCCGCTGCCCGGCCGCTCCCTGCCGCTCCCGCTCCGGCCCAGGTCTCTGCCGTGCTGCTTGACGCCCACAGCCAGCGGCCTCTGGGCGAGTTCCAGAGCTACGTACGGCCCACGGAGCACCCGCGGCTGGACCCCTTTTGCACCGAGCTCACCGGCATCACGCAGGAGCAGGTGCAGGGGGCGGGTGGTGGGGAATGTTGGCAAGTTGATGTGTTGCCGTGTGGATAGCAGACCGCAGAGCGCAGTTGCAAGAACGCTGGCGAAGGCGAGCGACTTGGTGGGGCTGCTGGTCGAAAGCAAGCGGGGGCCGGCGGTCGCGGCCGGACCGGACCCGGGCTGGGCCGCTGCGGGTGGCGGCCGTAGGCGGGGGCCGGCAGGTGGGCCGGACCGGACCGGCGTTCGGGGTCTGCTAGCTGGCGGGGCCATAGGTGGAGCCACAGGCAGTGGGCGTGTGCGTGACGCCGGGCGTTCCCACCTCCGATGCCCGGCCCTGGCCCCGCCGCCGCCCCGTCCCTCGGTCCCTGGCCAGGTGGATGGGTCGCCGCTGCTGGCGGACGTACTGCCGCGCTTCCGGCAGTGGCTGGAGGGCCTGGGCGCTCTGGAGGAGGGCCGCTCGCTGCTGCCCGTCACCTGGACAGACTGGGACCTCAAGGTGGCGATGGGTGCGGGCGGGATGGGTGCGGGGAGTAGCCGGGGGGAGAGCGCCGCCGGGAGGGAGGCGTGGGGCCGCCTGCTGGCGTGGTTGGGCTCCGGGGGCCCCAGCCAGCAACCGCAGCATGGCAGCTGCTTGTGGCCCCCAGCGGCGGCGGCCGGACACGTTGGGACGGGCCGGAACCAAGCATCGAGTCGTGACCGGGCCTGCCCTCGCCCGCCCGCCCGCTTGACGCCCCGCCCCCAAGATCTGCATGGAGACCGAGTGCGAGTGGCGCAAGCTGCCGCGGCCGCCCTACCTGCGCCGATGGTGGGCGGGCGGGCGCGGGTAGCCCAGGGCCAGGGGGCCAGGGGATGAGGGACTCCATCCGTCCCTGGGCTGGGCAACGGGTCCGGCGCCAGGCCACGACGCGGGGCGGTGGCCGAGCTGACGGGGGAGGCCGGAGCCGGAGCCCGGGGCTGGGTGGCCGAGGCTACTGGGCGCCCACAGTGGTGAAAGGCGGGCGAGGTCGCGGCTGCTGCGGGGAGGCTGGGGCCGAGTGGCGCTGTGGGCCCCGGCTAGCTCCAACGGCTGCCCAAGTCACCCGAGGCCACATGGAGGGGGCAGGGGTCGTTCGGCCGGCGCCGGTGCGGGGCAGCCGGGGCCGGGGGCTGGCGGCCGTGCGTGGGCGGGCAGGCGGCTGGGATGCCGCGTGCAAATAGGTGGAGGCGCGCATGATGTGAACACAACAATCACCGGCCCTCGCCCCAGGTGTAACCAGCTCGCGCAATCCCGCACTGCCCTCAACCCCAGCATGCATCCATCCCTCCCTCCCCCAGGTGCAACCTCAAGGGGGTGTACACCAAACGCTACCGGCGCACCGCCAAGTTGCAGAAATGCGTCGAGGGCCTGGGTGAGCAACAGCCGCGCGGCGCATTACGCATGGCGGCACAGCAACGGAGACTGCCCCATGTAGCTAGCCTGCTTCGATTCGGCCGTTGTCCGCGCTGTGAGCGCCAACCCGCCCCTGCGCTCGCCAGCTGCCTGCTGCTGCGCTCGCAAGCATGGTGCTCCGTGCGTGCTCATCACAGCCCCACACCGACACCTAGGCCCGCCCCTTGCCGCCCCGGGCGTGCCGCTCCCGCCCTCTGTGTCCCCGCCGCCCCGCAGGCCTGGTGTGGCAGGGCCGGCAGCACAGCGGGCTGGACGACGCGCGCAACACGGCCGCGCTGGCGGTGCGCATGATCCGTGACGGCTGCGTACTCACCGTCACCGATTCCCACAAGCACCCGCCGGCGCCGCAAGAGCAGGCGGAAGGCGAGGCCGCGGCGGGGCAGCAGGCCGGCGGCGCCACGCCGGGCGCCAAGGGCAGCGGCAGCGGTCTGAGGCAGGCTGTGCTGACAGTCACGTCGCCATCGGCCGCATCGCCAGCGTTGGGGTCTCAGCCGTCTGACGGGGCGGCAGTGTCTGACGGCGCCGCCGCCGCGGCGGTGGGGCCCCTGGGGATCGGCGCCGCCACGGGGCCGTCGTCGTCGTCACCGGCCGCCGCCGAGGCGCCGCTGTACGACGGTCAGGGGCGGTGGCTGGGTCGCTGTCGCTGCGGAGTGGAGGGCCACTTCCGGACCACCAAGAAGCCGGGGGCAAATCACGGAAGGTGAGGCAGGAGGTCGGGGCTGCGGGGACCTCTGTGAACTCGGGGTACAACGACTCTGGGGACATGAGGTTAGGAAAGCGACGTAACGCTGGACATCGGGGAGCATTCTAGCCGCCGCCCTGTGTCGCCTGAAATGAATTGGCTTCACTGCGAGTCATGTACCTCGTGCCCCATCGCAGGCAGTTCTACAGCTGCGGCCGATGGACCATTTCGGACCGCAGCCGGCAGTGCGACTTCTTTGCCTGGGCCGACGCCCTCCAGCTGGCGCCGGGCGTTGGACAGCAAGGCGCGGCGGGGGCGGCAGGGGGCGGCAAGACACGGCGAAGCGGCTGACGCAGCGGTGGCTGCATGACGCTGGTGTACAGTAGTGCCACACAGGAGGTGTCGGCTCGTGCCGGCCATCGGCGCGAGGCTGGGCCTTCTTTAGCATGTAACCCCGGTTTACCCCGGTTACCCCGCCGGTTGGTCACACATCAAGCATCAGGAAAACAAGGACTTGCACACCCGCCAGCTGGCGCTTCTTACTTAGGGACTGTACTGGCCGCGCCAGCCCGCGGCTCTGCAACCGGCGAGCAGGTTAGCAAGCGGGCAGCACCCTGCGTGCGTTACGAAGCGACCGTCCGAGGCTGCGTGCAGCACTTCCAAGGCACATCGCGTGAGGCGCCAAGACACCACACCGTACCAATCACCCCATGACGCATGCAACGTATGGCCGCTGACAGCAAGGCCCACTGGACAGGACCGGATAGGGCCAGACGGGGCCAGACGGGGCCAGACGAGCGGCTTTGGATTCGTGCCGGCCCTTGCCGGCCCATCAGTGCGTGCGCCGTGACTGCACTGGAGCTTGCACGAATTCCAGCTTGAGTGGAAGGAAACACTTGCTACACAGGCAATATGCTTTACACACCTTGGAGTTTGCGAACTCGTTGTTACAGCTGCACAGCATGGTCAGACACGAATTCCCGCCGCATCCTCGCGCTGCCTCGCGGCTTCCCCACCCAGAATTGTCTATGTAAACCGCAAGGCTAAAGAATGAGTCGCTGGACAAGGCCCGGCGTGGACATTGTCGCCGACTGCAAGGGCCGGCTTGCGGTCTATTGCGACGACTGGCGCGACGGATGGCGCGCTGGAACTCGGTGGGCTGCATGAAGAGGCGCCTGCCGCAGCATATCGTTGGTCGCCAACAGGCGTTGCGCCCAGGGGCCATCCTTGGTTCACCAAATCCCCTGGCACCCATGCAACCCCCCGTGCGCCTCCCCGCAGCATCCTCGCGCCCTCCACCTTCATATTCCTGGCCTCGTTGCTGCCCGCGCTGGCCTTCGGGCTGCAGCTCGACACAGACACAGGTGCGCACAGGGCCGGCGGCCGCCAACCGCGCGACCCGCGCAACCCGCGCCAAGGCCCCTCGCCAGCCGCCTCCCCGGCTCGCCAGCTAGCCCACCACCCGCGCCTTGTCCCGATGCCACTGATGCGATCCACCAACCCCTTCCCTCACGCCCATATCCTCCTCCAGCCGGGCAGCTGGGCGTTGTGCAGGTACTGGCGGCCACCGCCATCAGCGGCGTGGTGCAGGTGACTTGAGCCGCACGAGCGGCTGGCTGCTGCTGTCGGGAGCGATAGGACGGCGCCATAGCGCGCGGGACGGCGCAGCCCTGGGGCCCTGGCGGCCGGGGGAGGGGCCGTGGCGCGTGGCACGCCGCGGCCCGTGAACCCGTGCGGCCGTGAGATGCCGCGACACGCTGACCCGGGTTGCCCCTCCTAAGGCAATGCATTGTCGCGCCGGCCCTCGCGGCCGGCCGTTTGACCGCCTGCTGCAGGCGGCGGGGCAGGCGGCACGGCCCCGGGCGCTCCGCTGCAAAACCGCACAGCGCCTCGGGCCCTCCTGCCGTCCCCCCCCCCCCATGCGCAGTCGCTGGTGGGCGGCCAGCCGCTGCTCATCATCGGGGTGGCCGAGCCCATCGTGCTCATCTACGGCTTCATGTACGCCTTTGCGGAGGGGCAGCCCGGGCTGGGCGCCGCCCGCTTCCTGCCCTGGGCGTCGTGGGTGTGCGTGTGGGCGGCGGCCATGGTGAGGAGCGGCGGACGAGCCAGGGCTCTGGGGAGTTGGGTGTTCAAGTGTTACGTAGAACAGAACTCGACACAGTTGGGTGTAGAGGTAGGGGGGTGGGGCCCACTGGGTGTCCAGTGTTAGGTGGGTGTGCGTGTGGACGGCGCTCATGGTGAAGGGGCGGCGACGGGATGGGGGCTGGGTTGGGGCAGCTGGGGGCAGCAGCGCGCAGCCAGGTGCGTTTGGGGGGCGTGTTGGGTGCAATGCCATGCGGCGCCTCAGGGCGGCCGGCGGCGGGCCTCATGGTGAAGAGCCGGTGGGGTTGGGCGGCCGGAGGGTTGAGGGCGCGTGGCAGCGCGAGGCGCCGCGGCTCGGACAAACGGCAACAGCGCGGTAGCAAAGCATCAGCGGCGGCAGTGGCTGGCCCTGAAAGCTGTCCGGCCAACTCCCCTTCCGCCCCGCCCCGCCCCGCCCCGCCCCGCCCCGCCCCGCCCC
>BDDC01000637.1:13651-35352 GCA_001662425.1 Chlamydomonas sphaeroides
CTGCCCTCGGGGCTGGGCTTCGGCGGCGCGGCGGGCTCGCGCGGCCACTTTGCGCTGTACGTGGAGCCCAGCCTGGACGAGGGCATGAGCCGGCCCATCGCCACCTTTGGGCTGCCGCGGTCGCTGGCCAGCGAGCAGGTGTTCCAGGTGGGTGCGGTGAAGGGAGGGAGGATGAACGAAGAAAGTAGGGAAGGAGCAGCTGGGGGCGGCTGATTTGACGGCACTGCAACTGAAGGGTGCCGGCAGCCCTCGGGTAACTTCGATGGATGGCGGCTTGCGCGGTCGAGGGTGTTAGCCAGGCGTGCCCCCTGCTGCAGCTTCGTGGGTTACGTACATCGGGTATGGGGTAGATGCTGAGGCGGGCCTGTGTTGATGCGCTGGAACTGCAGATCGACACGCTGGAGTGCTGGCTGCTGCAGCCGCCCGACGAGGACGCCTCGGACGCGTCGTCGTCGAGTGGCAGCCGGCGGGGTCCTCTGGGCAGCATCCTGGACAAGGCGGCAGAGGACCGGGCCGTCATGAAGCTGGCGGGCATGACGCTTCACAGCGAGGGAGTGCGAGACGAGCCGATGGAAAACTGAGCGTGTGTCAGCACCTGGCAGTGGCGCGTACTCAGCAGTGGTGCGTCGGGCGTGCGGTGAACTGTTTGGCGAGGCCGGCGCAAACGACCCACGGACCATGCTTCCTGCCTCACCCCGGACTTGGCACCAACGAAGCCTCGCATGTAACAGTATGCTGTTTCTGCCCTACGGAATGTGAAGGAACGGTCGCAGTTGGCTGGCAAGCGTCCAGGGCAACCTGACTCCTGCGACCACTCCTGCGTGCTGTCGCGAGCTGGCAGACACATATGCACTTTAAGGAAGAGGCTGACATACTGTAGCCCTAGTAAGCGCGCGTTGACCATGCGAACATTCAGACAAGCCAGCACTCGTCGGCGTCCTGGATTTCATGACCCCGCGATAATCAGCTTGCATTTTAACAGATAGCCGTCGCGTTCTAGCCAGGAGCACGCTCCTGGCGTTAGCCAGGATGAAGTCGCAGCCAGCGACAGGCAGCGAGCTTTCCTCCTGCGACCACATCGACGAGAGCCGCTCAAAATGAATAGGCCTCCTCTAAATGGGCGCCGGACGCCCACCCTGCTGGACGAGGCCCTTTACTCTGACATCACCGCTGACAGCCCTAAGAAGGCGCTGGGGTCGGCAACTAAGGCGCTGTCTTCCTACCTGGACAGCAAGCCACAGCCGGGACCAGATGCACCCAGCAGGGCCGGCAGGGACGTGCCCCCGGCGCGAAGGCAGGTGTCCTTCGCTAGCCCCCTGGAGGAGCGCGCCCCGCCCCGTCCGGCTGAAGGCGGGCCACGGAGCAGCGCCTGGTCAGCAGCACCACCCAAACCCGAGCCAGCTCGCGATACAGCAGAGGAGCCAGACAAGCCGACAAGGGAGCCCCGCCATGCGGCCATGTGAGACTCATTCGGTCTGACGGCCGAACCAGCATGCCAGTAGCGTCCATCTGAGTACGTGGGCTGCGCCCGCATCCGTGGCTGACAACTTCCGCTGCTCCCTTACGCAGCCATGCCACGGCCTCATCAGCCGCGCGCGCCGAGTTGTCAGCTTCTCTTGAGCTGGAGCGCAACAAGGTATGTGCCGCTTCCGTCCCACGCCGCTCACCGCACCGATCCGCCACGCCGCCTGACGCACACCAGGAGCAACATGCCTGCCCCTACCCACCGACACCCCATGCGGCACAGGTTGCGCAGCTGAGCTCTGTCCGCGCCGAGGTGCTCCGCGGGGAGCAGCAGCGCGCCCTGGAGCTGCTGCAGCGCGAGCGCGCGGCCGTGGCTGCAGCAGCAGCCAGCGCGGAGGAGCGGCAGCGGCGTGCGGAGGCTGAGATGCGCTCGCTGGCGACCAAAGAGGACGAGATCCGCGCCGCCCTCGACCGCGCAGAGGAGCAGGTGCGCTGGCGAAGCTGGACAGTCAAACGCGCTCGTGTTGCTGGGGGCTCTGACCCACCCTGTCATGCTCAGGAAGCGTTGGAATTGGCGAGCTGGAACTCACCACCACACCACAACCTCAAGGTGTTTGGCATCGCCCGGTGCCTGCCTGCCCCCGCAGCTGGCCCAGCGCGCTTACGAGCTGTCTCAGCGCGAGGAGGCGGTCCGCAGCGCAGAGGACCTGGCCCGCCGCTACAGCACAAAGGAGGAGGCGCTGTGGGAGCGCGAGCGCGACGTAGCGGGTCGTGAGGCAGTGCTGGTCAAGGCCCAGCAGGCGGTGGAGCAGGTGCGGTGGCGCGATATGACAAGGCGACAGCCACGGCTCTGGCGCAGCAGCGGATGTGACAGTCAGCCTGCTTGCCCGGCTTGCCAGCGCCCCGTGCCCTGCCAGCTGCCGTCAGCTCGGCCTGGCTGTGCCCCATTTACCGCAGCTGAGTGGCTTGGCTCGGCATGTCACGGGCCCCCCCTGGCTTGGCGCCCGCAGGCTAACCGCGAGGCCGAGGCGCTGCGCGATGCGTACAAGGAGCGCGCCGCGCGCCTGGCCGCCAGCGTGCGTGAGTGGGACGAGGAGCGCGCGGAGCTGCGGCGGCAGCTGGACGGCGAGGCCAAGGACCTGGAGGAGCGCCGCAGGGCAGTGTCCCTGGAGCTGCATGTGAGGGGGATGTGGACCGCGGTTCAGGGACGGGGTCCTGGAGCACCCGGCCGAGGAAAGTCGACTGTCAGCGGGGCATGGGGGCGGGGAAGTGCCCCGGCTGGGTACTGCACAGGGCCGGCGTGGCGGGGGCCCGAGGCAGCGCGCCCTGTGCTGCCACGTGCAGGAGCGCGACGCTACGGTGACGCTGCGGGAGGAGAAGCTGCTGGTGGAGCGGCAGCGGCTGGACGCCGAGGTCGCGTCGTACAAGGCGCTGGTGGAGCAGCAGCGGGGCCAGCTGGGCGCCGAGGTGGACGGCGTCCGCGCGCAGGTGCGTGCTCGGTGCTCACCCGCGTCGTGGACATAAGCGATCGCCGGCACGGGGCGCGAGGCCGTGGGGATGGGAGCTCGCAACGTGTCTCGCGGCTGCCTATGCCGCGACGGGGAAGCACGTGCCGTCCTACGCCCACAGGTGGAGATCTATCGCAGCGAGCTGGAGCAGCTGCACATGGAGCGCGAGCAGAAGGCGGAGCGACTAGAGACGCTGACTAAGCAGGTGATGCCGCCCCTCCTCCAGCCTCTAGCTACGCGGCCGCACGCAGCGGTAGCGGTCCGAGGCTGTGTCCCTGGCCCGCCTGCGGCGGCAACACCGCTTGCGGTTGTAGGCACGCGCAGGCTGTGGCTGCGTTTGGTTTGGAGCTGGCATGACGTGCTTCGTGCCCCTGGTGTACCCCCGGTACCCAGGTGGAGGATGTGGAGCGGCAGCTGGCGGGCCTCAAGGCGGCGCAGGCGGCCGCGCTGGACGACGCGCGCTGCACGGAGGCCGCGGCGCAGCAGGCGCTTGAGTCGACGCAGGAGAGCTTCAAGCTACTGCAGCTGGTGGGGATGGGGCGGAAGCAGGAGACAGGCTGCGAAGAGGTCGCATAGCTTCGGGGAGCTAGCATGGCAGCAAAGGGCAGGCCCTTGGGGTCAGGCGCAATTGCCCGCGGTGTTGTGAGGGAGCTGGTGCGCTGTGGACACCTGTGTGCCGCCCTGCCCCAGGACTGCGCGGCACTCAAGGAGGAGGTAGCGCTGCTGGCCCGCGAGAAGGAGCGGCTGGGCAAGGGCATGGAGCAGGAGCAGGCGGCGTGGCAGCGGCAGCACGCGCAGCAGCGGCAGGCGTGGGAGGCGGAGCAGCTGGCGGGCCGCCTGGAGGCGGACCGCATTAAGGCTGAGGCCGAGATGCTATCCCAGAAGCAGGTGCGAAACAGGACCGCAAGGTGCACGGGCAGGGCGGGTGGGGGCGGGGTTATCCGAGTGTGTACTTATGATACTGTTGTTGTGGCCGCAGACCACGCGGGCCCGGCAGGTGGAGGAGTGGATCGCGGAGCAGACCGCCTCCATCAAGCACGACCGCGCCAAGGCCGACGCCGACGAGCGGAGGTGCGCGTGGTGGGGTTGAGGCATGGGTGTGACGTCGTGACGCGCCCCGCCATGACCGCCATGCTAGTCGTGCGCACAGGGGTGCCACGTTGCGTGCGTTCCGCTGCGTCACGCACAGCACCATGCTTGCTGCTGCTCGCGCAGGCTGCAAGTGCTGGGTGAGGAGATGCTGGCACGGGAAAAGGAGGTCGCGGCGCTCAAGACGGAGCTGACAGATGCGCTGCAGAAGGCGCAGGCTGAGGGCTCCGCCGCGGCCGCTGAGCGCGCCAAGATGCAGGCGAGCACATGCGGCCACACCGCTACCTGCCAGCCAGCACGATAGCGTCCAATTGCTACTGATCGCGACAATCACGCCATACTACCGGGTCGCCCAACAAAGTGCCGCCCTGCCTTGGGGAATGTGCCTCTGCTCCCGCAGGCCACCATGGCAGAGCTGGCGGTACACCAGGCGGCGCTGGAGGAGGCGCGGCGCAACGTATCGACCGACGTGCAGAAGAGCCTGCGGGTACATTGGGCTGGTAGCAGCGGCTGCATCCCCACTGGTGCCATCACACCTGCACCGCACTCCTGCCACTGCCGCGCTTGCTGTAGGACCGCGAGGAGGCCCTCCAGGAGCGCCAGGCCCGCCTGGACCGCCGACAGGTGCGTCCGCCTGCCAGGTCGGGCTTCCTCACCACCGCGCCGGCGTGCGCCAGGCCCAGCTTCCCGGCCCGAACCACGCAACGGAGGTGCTCAACCATTGCCACCGCTGGCTCGGGTGCTATGCTGGCGCTGCTTTGTCGCAGGCTGAGGTGGAGCAGCAGCGCTCCACGCTGGACATGGAGCACCAGCGCCGCATCATGGCCCTGGAACTGCGCGAGCAGGAGGTGTCGGTGAGCAGCCCCGGGGGCGCGTCTGGGGCATTGCCGTGTTTGAGGCTGGCTGTGGCGCACGTGCCGTATCGGCACTGGGCAGCTCGCCGGCCAGGGAGCTGGGCGTCGTGCTCATGTCCCGCGTGCGTGCTGCCCGTCCGGTGCCGGCGCAGAACACCAGTCGGCAGCTGGAGCGGCGCGCCCAGGAGGTTGCAAGCATGGAGCAGAAGCTGGCCAGGGTGAGTGCGGCGTGGGAGAGTTGTGTGGCTTTGCGTTCGCCTGCCAATCCGCACCGATGAAGGCGCACACAACCCCCAGCCGCTCGCGCACTCCGCTGCGAGGGTTGCGGCGCTCACGCGCCTCCACGTACGCCGCTGCCGGCTGTGCGTATCCTGCAGGAGTCAGGCGAGAAGGAGGCCTCGCTGCGCGGCCTGGACGCCTCGCTGCGGCTGCAGCAGGCAGACGTGGAGCAGAAGCTGCGCGACGTGGCGGAGCAGCGCGACAGGGCGGCGCTAGATAAGAAGGTGGGCCTGGGGCGCTGTAGGGGCCGGGCCCAGAGCGGACCTTGCAGGGCGGGGGCCGACGCAGAGTGCTCTTGATCTCGGTAGGTGCGGCGCAAAGCCGTCGCGCCAGGGGTCCTCATGTTTGGCCCTGTGCGTGCGCCTTGTGTGCCACAGGGCCTGGCCACGGAGCGCGCCGAGCTGGAGCGGCTGCTGGCCGAGTCGCGGCGAGCGCAGCGCGACGCCGAGGTGTGCCGCGAGGAGGCGCAGCACATGCAGGTGCGCTGCCGTGTGGGCGTACGGGACATGGGAAGTACCTGCTCATGCTTGTACCTGGGATTGCCTGGTCGCCGCCGTCGTTGCTCACGCGCACCTGTGATGGGCCCGTAGGCGCGTGCCGAGGCGCGGGAGCGGCGCGCCCGGGAGCTGGAGGAGCGGGCGGTGGCGGTGGACCGGGACATGGGCGCCAAGCTGGCGGAGGTCGCAGCGGCGACGCAGGCAGCCAAGGCGCGCGAGGAGGCCGCCGGCGAGCGCGAGCGCGAGGCGCAGCGCGTGCTGGCCCGGGAGGCGCGCGCGCAGGAGGTGATGGCGGAGGCCGAGGCGCAGCAGGCGGACGCTCGGGCGGCCATTGAGCAGGCGGCATCGGCACGGCGGGAGCTAGACGGGATGGGCAAGGTGGGGCTCGGGGTAGCTGGAGTTGCCGGCTATGCGTGGCTTCATAGAGGCGCTGCAAGGGCGCTACTTCTGCCTCTGCTGCATCGGTCCGGCGCAATAACGCATTGGGCTTGATATGCGCTGTCCCCGTCGTCCGCCTGCCCAGGCGCTGTCATCCCTGAGCGCCGCCCTGGACTCGCGCGAGGCCAAGCTCATGGCCACCTGGCGCGACCTCAACCGCCAGCTCAACGGCCTGCGCGGGGAGGTGGCGCCGGTGGAGGAGGCGCCGGTGGAGGTGGAGGGGGTCTCCCTGGTGCGATGGAGCAGTGTGGGGCGACTGGCGGATTGCGGCTTCATTTTTCCGATATTCCTATGGGCAGCCGAGTCGCACTAGCAGGCCTGCGGATCCCATGTTTCTCACACCCTGCTTGGTACTACGCCGCCTGCAGGACGAGCTGCCGCCGGTGCTGCAGAACCCGATGCCGGCCTGCACCTCTGCTAGGGAAGTGCTCGCCGCCGTGGCGTCCGCCGACCATGCGCACGGGCACGGCCAGCACCACCCCCACCCCAGCACCAGTGCAGCGGGCTCCCGGGGAGGCGCTGCTCCCCAGGCGCACGCGTTGGCTGCGTCCCTGGCGGCGCTGGAGCAGCGCCGGGCGGCGGCGGCGGCGCACGAGACCGGGCTGCAGGAGCTCGCGCTGGGCCTGCACATGAGGCTGGCCAAGCTGTCAGCGGCGGGCCGGCAGCTGGCAGCAAGCCAGGTGGGGATGGCAAGGGGGCCTGAGCTGGAGCCCCGGCGAGTGTCCGGCAGGCATGCACATGCCGACATGTCCTACATCATCTGCAAGCTATCGAGGTTCGGTAGGCATCGGCACAACATACAGGCCGTTCCTTACCGGATTGCGTGCTGTCTTGGGCTTCTGTTATAGGTACGGGCCCGCGCGACGGCCCAGCAGCTGGCGGCGGACTCGGCAACGCTTGCCCGGCGTGACGCGGAGCTGCGGTCCACTGCCGAGGCGCTGGGCGAGGAGCGCACGCAGCTGCTGGCTCTGGCCGCACAGCTCAAGGTGAGGCATGGAGTAGCAAGGGGCGGGCATATGGGGGCCGCTGCTTGCCTATACGGTAACGGCTGGCCGTCGGTTGAATGCTTGGCAGTTGGCGCCTGCGTTGTGAACTGACGCGGGCTCTTATTGCTGCCATACGTTGCGTCTGCAGGCCCGCAGCGAGGCCCTGGACAAGCAGGAAAAACAGCTGGAGGTGTGTCGTCCGGCTACGCGTGGACGTGTACTACTCTGGTTGTGCTGATGCCAGTCACCGGTTGCGGCTTGGAGCAGGTGCTGCGTGCCAGGCATGGCTTATGACGCCCGGCCACCCCTTCGTGTGTCCGCAGGCCGCCACGCAGGAGCTCGTTGCTGGCCGCCAGCAGCTGGAGACGGCCCAGGCCGCGGCCGCAGCCAAGGAGGCACAAGCCCAGGCGGCCATGCAGGCCGCGGAGCAGCAGGCGGCGGCATCCGAGGAGCGCGCAGCCAAGGAGGTCGCGCAGGCACAGGCCGCCTGCCACGAGCGCGAGGCGGCGGCCGAGCAGCGGGCCCGGGAGCGGGAGCAGGCCGCGGAGCAGCGCGCGCAGGAGCGCGAGGCGGCGGCAGAGCGGCGGGCGGATGAGCGGCAAGCTGCTGCGGAGGCCGCAGAGGCGGCATCACGCGAGCGAGAGCGGTCGGTAGCGGCCGAGGTAGCCAAGCGCGCCGAGGAGGTCGTGGCTCGCGAGCAAGACGTGGAGGCTGCGGAGGGCCGCGTGGCGCGGTGGGCGGAGCGCCTCGAGTCGACGCAGCAGAGGGTAAGGGTCTGGCACGGTCGCTGGAGTCAATCGTGCGCCGCCAACTTGCGACCACGCACAGGAGCGTGCAGCCGAAGTCGGGGTCCTGCCAGCCGCTGACCTGCCCTATGCACTGTGCCCTGGCCCTGGATCCTGGCCTCCAGTTGGAGCAGCGCGAGGAGGAGCTGGCAGGGCTGCAGGCGGCGGTGGAAGAGGCCGCCGAGGAGCGGCAGCGCCTTGCCGCCCTGCGCGCCGAGCTGGATCAGGCGGAGCAGCAGCTGCAGGTGTGGGCGCCAGGCCGAGGCGGCCATACGAGATTGCCGCGCTTACATATGCGTAGCGCCCGAACTCTCTATGGTCGCCCGCGCCGCCGCTGCTCCTCCGCGCAGGCTCAGAAGTCCGAGGTGCGCGAGGAGGCTGCAGACCTGGAGCGGCGCGAGGCCGAGCTGGCGCAGCGCGTGGCCGAGGTTGAGTCGGGGCTGGCGCAGCTGGCCAAGATGGACGAGCGGCGCTCTGAGACTGAGGCCGCCGAGGCGCGTGTCAAGGAGCAGGTGCGGTGTCGCTGCCACGGTGGGCTGGACACGCGGTCGTTGGTGGTTGTCGAGACCGCTGGGGCCGGGAGGCTGGCTTCACGGGAAAAAGTAGTCGCCTGGCCGGGTAGGCTAAGTCTGGTGGTGCCGGCGCTGCATGCAGGTGGCGGCGCTGGCGGAGCAGGAGGCCGCGCTTGAGGCGGCGCGCGGCGAGGTGGAGGCCGAGGCCGGCCGGCTGGAGCTGCAGCGCGAGGAGGCCGAGGCGCTGGCGGCAGCGGAGCGGGCCGCACTGAACCAGCAGCGCGCCGAGGCGGCGGAGGCGGTCCGGCAGCACGAGGCCGCGCTGGAGGTTTGTGCGGTGTGCGGCCCGTGCTGCGGTGTTGTGCATCCTGGCAGGCGGGGAGGCTAGCTGCCGGTGCCGCCCACTGCCTTGGGCCTCTTGATCTGGTCGCCCTACACGTGCCGCAGGTGGTTGCCTCCCAGCGTGAGGAGCTGGTGTGTCGCGAGCAGGCGCTGGCCGAGGAGCGGCAGCAGCTAGAGGCAGGCCGCCATGCCCTGGAGGTGCGGCCAGGCGGCCAGCGGCTGCGCATGCGGAACTCGCACAGGCAACGAGTCCCCATGCCTGCCGTACCCAGTGGTGTTCCACGGACATTGCCTTGCCGTCCGGCCCTTTGAACTATGGCCTTCCCCCGCCCACCCCGCAGTCCGACTCCGCGGCGCTGGTTGCCAAGGTGGAGGAGCTGGAGAACCAGCGCAAGACCCTGCAGGCTGACGTGGAGGTGGGTTGTTGGTTGCTGCCAGCTCGCCCGCCAAGCGGATGGCCCCGCCCAATGTGCCACTGCCGGCGAGGAGCTGTGACATCGTAGGCCCGACATGTGCAGGCGATGGCGGCCGAGCGCTTCGAGCTGCACGCCCGCATGCGGCGCTCCACCGCCGACTACGAGCAGGAGATGCAGGGCGCGCGGGAGCTGGTGGAGACGGCCAAGGCGCGCGCGCTGGCGGTGGCACAGGTGGGGCCAGGGCTGCGCGCTGGGCTTGCATGGGGCGTGCGCTGGCCTGGGCTTGGCACGTTGACGCGTTCTCGCACCCGCGTCCCCAACAGGGCGAGGCAGAGCTGGCGGAGCGGCTGGAGGCGGCTGGCAAGCGCGAAGCGGAGCTGGTGGCCCGGGAGCAGTCCGTACAACGCGCGCTGACGCAGGCGGTGAGCACGCCCCCACCCTTGCTTCCCAACTGTCCAGGAAGCGACCGCTAATACTCCCTCATGTTGGCCGTCGCGCCGCCTACGCCAATCTCAGTTGAATGCCTGGCCCTTGGCGTGCCACGCATCTTCATACCGCTCCCAGCGGCCTCGCCCCATTTCAAAATCCCGCCCTGCCACACCCTGTTTGCGCGTGGCTGCAGGCCGCGGAGCGCGAGGAGCTTGTCCGGCGGGCCCAGCACCTGGACGCACAGCGCTCCGAGGTGGAGGCCTCCCTGCAGCAGCTGGCCAGCCTGCAGGTGCGGGGGCGCAGCCCGACGCGCCATGCCTGGGCTCGGGCCGAGGGCCAGCGGTCCGGGTAGACATCCGGCATGTCCGGTTTTGTTGTGGCGTTCGGTTTGCAAATGTGGGCACGGCCATGTGTGGCTCTATCGACACATGCAGGAGGGCCACGAGCGAGCGGCGCAGCAGTTGACGGCGCGTGAGGCGCACGCGGAAGCCCGGCTGGCGGAGCTGGCCAAGGCGCAGGGTAAGCGCCCCCGCCTCCTCGGACCGCGGCCGCTCCCCTGCCCCCTCGGGCCCCAGGCACTTGCCCTATGCAGCACCCTAGGCCTACCTTAACGGCGCCCCAGCACGCTCCTCTTGACCACAACGTCGCCCCGCCTGCCGCTCCCACGTCGCCCCCTCCCTCTCCACGCCATGCAGCCGACCTGCAGGCCTTCAGTCGGCGGCTGGATGACGGCATGGAGGGCTGGCACTCCCGCGCCCGCGGCCTGCTGGACACCCGCTGGGCGGCGCTGGAGGGCCTATCGCAGCGCATGGCTGCCGACCTGGACATGCGCACCGCGCAGCTGGCGGGAGACGACGCGGCGCTGCAGGTGGGCGGGTGGGGTTTGGGAGGCAGGCGGGGGCTGGGCTGCCGGTGTGCGCGCTGCGGCAGGGTGCAGGGAGAGGAGGCGATGGCAGGGTTGTTGGGGTGTGTGCGGGGCTTGATGGTTGACGGCTGGGTCCCCGGTTGCTTACGGCTGTGCACCGCGCAGGGCCATCTGCGCACGCTGAGCGCGCAGCTGCAGAACGAGCTGGAGGTGGCGCGCAAGGCGGCCGCCACGGAGCTGGAGATGCGGGCCCTCGAGGTGGGCGCGGGTGGAACCTGGCAGGTCCAATCTCCGCCCAAGCAGTCTCCGCCGCGCTCTGACCGTTGATGCCAGCCCAGCATCAGCTCCTGCCCGCTCTGCGTAGCCGCTCATGCTCCCCGGTCTAAGGGCGTATGTCTGCTCCCTGCAGGCGGCCCAGGCGAGCGAGGAGAACGCCCGCCTGGTGGATGCGCTCAATGCGGAGCTGGAGGCCCGCGACCAGCAGCTTCAGGTGCGCAGCCGCCGGGGTAGCGTGCGTGGTTGATGTTTGGTCAACATGAAGCTGGGAGTGCCCCGACGGCCTTGGGTCATGTCTGCGGCTGCTCATCTGCTCATCCGCCATGCATCACCTGTGGCAAGAGTGCCTGCCACAGATGCCACACATCCGGTCTACGTCACCTGCACCGCTGCCATGCCGCCAGCAGGAGACCCAGGCCGAGGTGGCCGCCTTAGAGGCGCAGCTTGCTGCTGCTCAGGCTCGGGTCAGCCAGCTTGCCGAGGAGCTGGGCGAGGTTCGGCAGGCGGCCCAGGCCGCGCAGCAGGGCGCCGCGGCCAATGCCGCGGCAGCTGCCGAGGAGCGGGGCCGGCTTGAGGCTGAGCTGCAGCGCGCATCCGCAGCCGCGCAGGCCGCTGCGGTAGAGGCGAAGGCGGCCCAGCAGCGGCTGCGGGAGGACCTGGCTCAAGCAGAGCGTGCCGCAACGGAGGCAACCACAGCTGCCGCAGCCGAGCGGCAGCGGCTGCAGGAGGACCTGGCCACAGCGCAACGTGCCGTGACGGAGGCCGCCACCGCGGCCACAGCAGAGCGGCAGCAGCTTCAGGAGGCCGCAGCCAGCGCGCATCGCGCTGTGGAGGCCGAACGCGCTCGGGTGGAGGAGGAGCTGCGGCAGGCGCAGCAAGC
Source organism: Chlamydomonas sphaeroides (assembly GCA_001662425.1). Lineage (NCBI taxonomy): Eukaryota > Viridiplantae > Chlorophyta > Chlorophyceae > Chlamydomonadales > Chlamydomonadaceae > Chlamydomonas > Chlamydomonas sphaeroides. The sequence goes on from BDDC01000637.1 coordinate 25,272, forward strand.
CGCAACGAATGAGCGGCAGCGGCTCGAGGGCGAGGTCCGGAGGGCCCAGGAGGCAGCTGCGGCAGCCAAGGACGACCTCGATGCTGCGCTGTCGACGGTGGAGCAGCTGACGACGGCCGAGGGCCAGGCGGCAGGTTGGTGGGCTCAGTTTACCCGATAGCGAGCCCGCATGGATGTATCGTCTTGTGGCGCACCGCTGGCCTATGCTGCCGTGCAGCTCACGGCCAGTCACGCAGTTGGTAACACTGCCAGGAAATGCCGTGCAATGTCCTCGCAGGTGCCATCACTGAGCAGCAGCGCCGCCTGGAGGCGGCTCAGGCGGAGGTGGCGGAGGCCAGGGCGCTTGCGGAGGAGCAGCGCGCCGCCGCGGAGCAGGTGGGCATTAGTACATGTCCTCGCAACGCCTTACACCACGCCCACCTCGGCCATGGCACTGCCAGTTAGCGTATCGCATCCGACTCACCGCACGCCACCCATGCCCAGGACCGCTGTACATCGTTCACCCTGAGCACGTGCGCCCCCACGCACCCAGCAGGCAACCCAGCGCGAGCGGCTGGCCGCGGCCCGGACCGCATCCATGGAGAGCCAGCTGGCGGCGGCTCGTGCCGAGGTCGCGATGCGGGACGGGCAGCTGGTTGCACTGCAAGCCTCGGTGGCAGCCAAGGAGGAGCAGCTGGCGGCGGCCCGGCAGGTGATCCTGGGGCACGGCAGCGTTGGCGGGCCGGTAGTATGGGGTGCAGGTGCTCCACACCTAGGCTCCATGCGCATCGGCAACATTACATCCTTTGGCCCGTCAGTGTGCGACAAGCAGAGTGCGTGTTGCGTCCGCCAGAGCCCTTCGCCGTTCCCCTGCGCAGGTGGCCGCCGACCACGAGGCCTCCCTGCGGAGCCAGGTGGCGGCGCTGCAGGCTCAGACCAGCGAGGCGCAACGGCAGGCGGAGGAGGCGCGCAGGCTGGCGGCCGCCGCCGAGGCCGCCACCGCCACCAGCCTGCGCAGCTTCCGGGACACGGAGGCGACCGCGACAAGGGTGAGCACGTGGGGCGCAGCTGGCGGCTTGTGTACGGTTCTCAATCGTCCGGTTTCAGGGGCCTAGGAACGTGCTGAGGATCCTCACTGCACGGCCTCCTTGGCCACGTGTGTGCGGCATTGCAGTTGGCGGAAGAGCGCGCACGGCAGCAGGAGCAGCGCCAGCGCGACCTCGATGCGCTGCGGTCGACGCTGGAGCAGCGCAGCTCCGCGCTGGAGGCGCAGTCCCGGGAGCTGGAGGCACGGAGCCGGCGGCTGGAGGAGCGCGGCACGCAGCTCGACGACCAGGCGGCGGCGCTGCAGCGCAGCGAGCAGGAGCTGCAGGTGGGTCGCGGCGTGCTGCTTGGGGAAAGGGTTTGGAGCAAGCGTGCTCGGCACGGGTGGCTGCCGGGGTTGTACGGAAAGGTGCCCGTATGCGTGACGTTGCGCCTGGGCCTCGCAGCGCTGCGGAGTTCGGGCACGATGATGAAAGGTCCGCTGCGTGTTATCGCAGGCGCAGCAGCGAGAACTGTCGACTCAGCAGGCCGAAGTGTCGGCGCAGAAGCGAGAGCTGGTGGCGCAGCAGCAGCAGCAAGGGGCCGCGGCGGAGGCCTCTGCGGCGGTTGACTCCCTCCGGCGTCAGCTTGAGGCGGACAACCTCAAACTCGAGACCGCCCGAGCCAAGTGAGCCCATAACCATGGGACTGCCTCCCACGTGCGGAAGACCCACATTCCAGGCCACGACTTCCCCGCGGCCCCCGCCCCGCCCACTGGAGGACCCATCTCTGTCTTGTGACCAAGGCCATGCCCACTCGAGCGACGCCCTGCCCCGCGCAGGCTGGAGGCCCAGCAGGCGGCGCTGGAGGCGGAGCGCGTGGCGATGGCCCGCGAGCGCTCGCGGCTGGCGGCTGAGGAGGGCCGACTGCAGGCGCAGGAGCAGGAGCTAGTCCGGCGCGAGGCCGCCGCGCGCGAGGCGGAGGCCGTCAAGACAACGACCGACGTCGCGGCGGCGTCGCTCCAGCGGCGGGAAACATCGCTGCAGGCCCGCGAGGCAGAGTGAGTCTTGCCAGCTTGCAGTTCCGCCCCTTTGCGGCCCCTAGCGGCTGCCCGGTACCTGCCATGTTCCCCCATGCATGTGATCCCGCTCTTACAACGGCCTCATCTTACCTGCGCCCCTGCGCTGCGCATCCAAGGCTGACGGCGGCGCGCGAGTCGCTTAAGCAGCGCGAGGCGGAGCTGGCCGCCCAGCACGCGGCCGCGCAGGCGCTCGTGGCTGACAAGCAGCGGCAGCTGGAGGCGGCCATGGCGCAGAGCGAGGCGCTCGAGTCGCAGCAGGCCGGCATCAAGGTGGGGCACCTCGTGCTGCTTGCCGTCCCCTTCACCTAAGCTGTGCGGGGTTTGGCTGGGCCAGAACCCAAAGCCTCCAGCTCTCGCTGATGTGTGCGTCGCCGTGATGCCCCCTTTCCCTCTCCGCTCCCGCCAGTCGCTGCGGCAGGAGGTGGCGTCCAGGCTCGACCGCGGCATGGCTGAGCTGGCGGCGCAGGAGGCGGCGCTCAGTGAGCGGCAGGCGGAGCTGGAGCAGCAACAGGCGGCGCTGCGGGCGGCGCAGGAGGCGATAGCGGCCGTCGAGGACGAGGTGGCCAGCAGGTGAGGCCCCCCGGGGTCGTGTCGTGGGAATGGTATAGTGGTAGGGCTGCGGCCGGCATGGGCTCAGGGGCAGCCCCCGTATCTGAGTCGATAGAGTCAAAGAACTGTACCAAGCCGAATCACCGATGTACCGAATGGATCATTGTGAGATACGAGGGCTGCGCTGAGGCTCGACGCAGAAGCCAGCTGATGAGGTTGTGCGCCACGCCGGTGCCGTCCTGCAGGAGCGCGGGCGTGGGCCGGGCGGAGGCGGTGCTGGTGGAGGAGCGCGCGGCGTTGGAGGGCAACGCGCGGCGGCTGCGGGAGGAGGAGGACAGGCTGGCTGCGCTGCGGGAGGAGCTGCAGCGGCAGCGGGAGGAGCTGCAGCGGCGGCAGCAGGAGCTGCAGGTGGGTAGCCAAGAGCTGGACCGCTGTCTGGACTATGTCGCGAACCTTCTAGGGCTCCGGTTGGGATAGGAAACCCGCCTGCCGTAGCAGCCCCGTGGCTGCATGGGCCCGCCCGTGTTGATGGGATGCTGGCGCCGGCCGCAGGAGATGCAGCGGCGCGCCGCCGAGGCGCAGGCGGCCGTGCGCGCTGCCGCCGCCGAGGTGACGGAGCGCGAGGCGGCGGTGACGGCCCGCGAGGACGAGCTCGAGGCCCGCGTGGAGCGGCTGCAAGAGCACGGCGACGACCTGCGGGTGAGGGGCCGGAGGTCCGGCATGGGGCTACCCTAGCTAGCTGCTGGCCGTCTGGGAATCGTGGCAGGAGACGGAGGAGCCTGAGCGGCTGCGTGGGTCCGCCCGCAGGAGCAAGCGCAGCTGGCGCGCACGGCTGAGGCGCGCGCGCAGCAGGCGCTGGAGGAGGCCCAGCAGGCGGCCGGCATCATATCCATCCGGTGAGCTGGCCTAGGGGCTGCATGACGCCGGTACCAGCAGCTGCTTGCATGGCTGTCTTAAGGCTGTACCTGCGCACCGCTGACTGAGCCCTTGCCTCGCGCACGCCGTGTGTAAAAATGCCTCAGGGCCCGCGCCACCAGCCCCGTGCGCTTCGCCGCCAGCGCCAGCACGGCCAGGCTGCCCATGCCGCCCCTCGGAATGGAGCCGCAGCGCTCCTCCCTACAGCACCCAGGTGCGCGGGCTCTCGGTGCCGCATCAAGGAGGCCATCACGTAAACACATGCTCCACGCCACCTGCCCGTCCCCACAGACCCGAGCACGCGAGCTTACCGCAGCGCCGCCGAGGCAGTGGCCGACTTGCCAGCCGCTCGCGCCGGCGACGTCAGCCGCAGCGCCTACCTGACCGATGGGCTGTACGGCCGGCCCGCCGCCAGCTCCGGCGGCGGCGCGACCTCCATGGACGCACCCATACGCTGGCCGTCACGGGCTGCCACCGGCGCTGGCTCCGGGGCCGCGGGCCCACGGCCGGTCGGCGCCTTCGAGCTGCGCGGCGAGGGCCGCACCGATGGCCTGGGTCTGGCCGGGGCCAGCGGCCCTGATGGCTTCTTGTCCCGGCTGCGGCCGGCGCCGGCCCGTGCGGCACCGGTGGTGCCGGGGCTGGAGATGGACACCTCGATGTCGTCGCTGCGGGGGCCGCTGCCGTCCGACACGCCCCGCCTGACGGCCCTTGACAGCGAGCCCTCGGTCCTGCAGCAGCAGCAGCAGCAGGCGCAGCAGCAGCCCGCCTGGGCCCGGCGCAGCGGAGGGGGCGGGGGCGAGCGGCTGCGGGACAGCATGGCGGCGCAGTCGGATGCGCCGCTGCTGGGGTCGGTGCTGCCCGAGGCGCAGCGCGCCAGGTGCGCGCATCCGAACGCAGGCTGGGGTTTGCCCCTGTTCGGAAACTGCCTCTGCTGGGGTCGACGTAGGGCTGCGTTGTACGGTGCCCCTGCACAGCCTACGAGTCACTGGTGGCCTAGCCGCTCTGACGCTTGGTTGCCTTGCGGCCGCAGGCTGGATCGCGGCGCTGGCGCAGCAGTGCCGCAGGGCGGGGGCCCAGCGCGCGCCGGCAGCCGCTTCGCTGCTGTGGAGCCGCCCCCGCCGCCCATGTTTGCTTCCGAGGCGTCCTTCGCGTCCACCACCGCCTCCTCCATGCAAGCCCCGCCGCCAGGCCGGCCACAGCAGCTGCCATCGCAGCAGCCGGTGCCCGGCGGCACTGCCCGCGGCGCCGCAGCCGGCGCGCCCGAGGCCGACGCGCAAGGGGGCTTGTCGCGGCAGCGGCGCACGCTTCAGGCCCTGCTGTCATCCATGCTCAACTCAGCAGCCCGAGGCCAGGAGCGGCTGCAGGTGCGTCCGGCCGAGCGCCTGCTTCCATCCCCCGCGTCATGAGCCGAGCTGTCGCCGCACAGCAAGGCAGGGCCTCGGTGTCAGGGCCATCTGAGACCGTATCTTGCTGTCACGCCCCTGCTGGCGCCGTCTTGTGCCCACCCCTGCTCCGCCGCTCCCTCCCGTTCCTCCTCATCCTTCGCAGCGCCTGTACCGCATCACGGAGCCCATGGCCGCGGACCTGGGCCGCGAGGAGCGGCCGCTGCTGGAGCGCTGCCGCACCGCCCTGGACGTGCTGGCGGCGGAGCTGGGAGCGCTGCAGGTGGGGCCCGGCCCTCGCGCGGGGCGGAGCTGTCCGTGCATGGCCAGCGCCTGGGGTGCAATAAGTCTGGGTGTGGCTTGGGAGCTCATACGGGGCCGTGCCTTGAGCGGGGCGGTGCTGCCTGGGAAGGGCTTCTTCCACGCCAGCCATGTTGAACCCGCCTGGGGTCGCGAGCTAGGGCAGTACGGCGTTCTACGCCCTGAGACAGCCGTCCTGCAACAGCTGTGCCCCGTGGTACCTGTGCTGCGCCCGCAGGCGGCGGTGCAGACGACGGGGCAGGCCGTGGCCGACGCAGGTGAGTTGGTGCTGGGGCTGGACTCGCTTGGATGTCCAGTATGCCCCCGGGCCCGCTTGTCGACAGACACGGCATGCCCGCGTCGGCCAAGCTGTGCGTATCCGGCGCCCTCGTGTTTAAGGCACGGGCCCGGAGCTGGCGGAGGCGCGGCGGCTGGTGGAGAGCCAGCAGCGGTCGCTGGCCGAGTGGGAGGCGGGCGTGGCGCGGCAGATGCAGACCATCACGGACCTGCAGGTGGGGCGGGTGGGGCGCCGGCTTGAATGCTCGAGTCCCCAGGTGCCACCAGCGGTATCGGTATCTTGCGCTCACCACGTCCTGCACTGCACTCAATCGCGTTTCCCCGTGTGCACGCGGCCCCGCCAGGACCCCGCCAAGCGCGGCTCGCTGCTGGGGGCTCTGCGGCGGAGCAACGAAGGCGCCGACCTGGTGGCTGCGGGGGTCATCTCGGAGAATAGCCTGCGCATGGACTGATGGGGGCCGACAAGAAGCATGTGACGTGTGAGGCACATGGCCCGAGCAGGCCCAAGGTTCACGGCATTGTGCGTTAGTTCAGCGTCTGACTCGATGGCTGCTTGGTCTTACGTGTGAACTGGGTACTTGCGCTGATGCTGCCCCATGGGGTCATGGTACGGTACTGTACGGCAGTGTGTCGGCAAACCCGACATGTGTTGCAACGCGGCTATCGGCATACTCACTGCTGTAAGCAACGAACAGTCGCGATGGCGTCGCAACCCGCGCTACGCGGTCCGGGCTTCACAAAGCTGCAAGCCATACTGCAGAACTTTCCGCCTGTCGCTCATGCGTTTGCGTACGGTAGTGGTGCTCACTATCAGCCGGGCCTATATGACGCGGCCGAGCCGCTTCACTCGCCATCGGGTGTCGCATCATCCGTCGACGCGGAACCGCTCGGTCCGTCCTCTCGCGCATCGTCCGGCGCCAACGCCAGCACAAGCAGTAGTGCTTCACCGTCGGCTCATGTCGCGGCTCGTGCGACATCGGGCTCGGGTTCCGCTTCGCGCAAGGGCCCTGTCATTGACTTCATCTTTGCGGTGCATGACGCCCACCAGTGGCACGACCAGGCAAGGGTCCGGGCGCGTGCGGTGGGGTGGGTTCTGGGGCGGGGGTGCGGCACGGTGGAACCGCATAATGCCGGGTGGGGGCTGGGGTTTACGACACTCGCCCTGTGCCCTCCTCTTTCGCCCGCAGAACCTGAAGCGCAACCCCCAGCACTACTCCTGGGTCGGCAGCCTCGGTTCAAACGCGGTGAGCCAGCTGTCGCTGGCTGCCAACGGAGTCATGCTGCCTTGACCCGTGATTACCCACAGCCGCCGCCCCCGGAGCCGGGCCGACGCCCACATCCGTACCTGACGCCGCATGGACCCCACCCCTGATCTCTTTGCCGTGATCCAGATCTGCGGCATCGCCGAAGCAATTGGTGTGGGCGTGCACTTCAACACGCTCGTGCCCCTGGACGCCCAGGTAGGGCTACTACCACTGGGGGCCGTGGCAGGGCTGGCGGCGCGGGTGCTGCCTCTTGCACGCATTTGCACCGTTGCATGGGTGCGTTGCATACACAGCCGCGCCCGGCACCAAACCCCACTCGGCGCTCCTCATCCTGCCCTGCTAACTCGCCCCCGCACCGCACCCCCTGCCCTGGTACGGCAACCGGCAGACGACAATCAAGTACGGCGTCATCGAGGCGGCCGCCCTGGAGCGCGACTGCCACCTGTGGGAGCACCTCTACATCGCGGGCCGGCTGCACAAGCCCGTGACGCACCTCACTACGCCCATGCAGCAGGTGGGGCCGGGGGCGGGGCCGCAGCCTCCGCACCAGGCCCGGGCTAGCGTATGCGCGTGTGGCGCACAACGGCCGCCCTCCGACTCTGAAAGCATGTTTTCGCATCCCCACTGTGCACCTGTGGCTGGTGCGGGCCCTTGCCTGGCGCCCGCCTGCCCCAACTGCCTGCCCCCACCTCCCGCCAGGCGATGGCCGACGCGGAGCTGGCCAACCGCCACCACGCACTGGCCACCGCCCTGGCGCTGCTGCCGCCCACCTTCACGGAGCAGGCGAGCTGCGCGGCGGCGGGGTCCAGGGCGCCGCGCGTTAGGGGCCGCCGCCGCCTTGCATTGGTCATCCATGCCCGCGGGGTCATCAACGCCCCTGCGCCGCTGTCCCCAACGCCGCCGCCGCCGCCGCCCCAACGCAGGACCTGCTCCGCTGCATCGTGGGGCTCAGCTACCGGGGCGACGTGCGGCTGCTGGTGGGCGCCGAAGACCCGAAGAAGGTCAGCGGCGCGGCTGGGATGTGGGATGTGGGCCGGCAGAACGGAGGACCCGGCACGCAAGCCAAAACCCGAGTGCCTGCACGGCCCCCTCCCGCCTTTCTACCGCCGAAAACGTGAACGGTGCTTGTCGGGGGCCGGGCGGCCGAGGCCTCGGGCGCGGACGAACAGCGGAAGCACGAGCCCCTGCCCTGTCGCTGACCCCTGCGCCGCTCTCCGCGCCGCGCCTGCCCGCCAGGTGGAGCGCATCGTGGCGGGCAGCTGGGGCGCCCTGGCCGACATGTACCTGCCGCTGCTGGGGGTGAGGCGGCGGAGGGGGGGACGTCGGAGGAGTGGCCTCGCAGCGGGCGGGGCAAGGGAGGCATGGAACTTCCCTGCCGCTTGCAGGGATGAGGCAGCGGAGCCTGGAGAGGGTACAAATGTAGGAGCGGAGCCTTTGTATCAGGAATTGGGGGTTTGGGGCTGGGAGGGGATGGCAGGAATGGGGGTCGGCCGTGGCACGGGGGAGTAGAGGCTGGCTTGATGCCCTACCGGAAACGCATTCCCTGCCGGCCGCGGCCCCGCAGGCAACGCGCTACCAGGGCATCGGGCTAGAGGTGGCGGGCGAGACGGCGGGCGAGGGCCCGGGGCGGCGGCTGTGGCGGCAGGCCCGCGACCCGGCCAGCATGGCCGAGGGAGTGGCGCTGCTGCCGCCGGGCGTGCTGCATGAGATGGCGGTCAAGTGGGTCGGGGCCGGGGCAGGGGGTCATGGAAGGCGGCGTTGAGGGCAGCCGGAGGCTGCGCAGCAGCTCTCTTCGGCTGAGCGACGCGGGGGTCATGCCCTGAGCTGCTCCACCCACCCGCCGCGTCCTCTGCCGTCCACGCGCTGAGCAACAGTGCGTCTCCCCGCCTTTTCTGCGAAATGCCCGTGCGCCCCAGGGCTGCCCCGGGCTTCCGAATACCCACACGGAGCATTTTCCTCAACGACCGGAACCCCCTTGCGCGCCCCGCCGCCCCTGCCAGGCTGGGCTTCCGTGTCCCCACGCATCACCTGCACCACGGCGAGCCCACGCAGCGGGAGGTGGTGGCGGCGGTGCTGCGCAGCGGGAAGGCGCCCTCCAAGATGGCGGCCGAGGGGCTGGCGGCGGTGGTGCGGCGCTCCAGCATGTGGGTCGGGGCCGTCTGCTCGGGGTCGGGCCATGTGGGTCGGGGACCCTGGGGGCCACGGGCATGCGGGTCGGGGACCCTGGGGGCCACGGGCATGTGGGTCGGGGGCCCTGGGGGCCACGGCCATGTGGGTCGGGGCCCACGGCTCCCAGAGGCAGGGCGAGATGAGGCGGTGAGCAGGGGTCGGGGCCTGTGTGAGCAGGGGTCAGGGCCTGTGTGAGCAGGGGTCAGGGCCTGTGTGTGGGCAACAAGCGCGCCGCTGTCCCGCGTCGTCCCTCCGCCGCCTCTGACCGTGCCACCCTCCGCCTCAATCCTCCCCTGCCCCGCCCGCAGTTACCAGGCCGCTGCGGGGCTGCTGGCTGCCGGGGGCGGCAAGGCGGTGGCGTACGTGGGAGCGAAGGTGGCCAAGGCCGCGGCGCCGCTGCTGGCGTCTGCCAAGAGCAGGGCGGCTGCGGCGGTGCCGGGCGGGAAAAAATGAAGTGCGTAGCGCGGGGGCGCTGGCTGTGGGTCGACGTGGGGGCAGGAGGCCCCTCCTGCGGGCGAGCGGTGCTGTCTGCCCCACGCACGCAGAGGAGCGAGCCGGGGCAGGTGGTGGCAATGCGGCATGGGGGAGACGTGGTGGCCATTGTCGGGGGCGGTGTCGAGAGACGGCGCACTGCCCCCACTGGTGTAAGACCAGCTCGTCCCCATCCGCTGTCCGTGCGCAGCGGCAGTGTTCCGCGGTAGAGGTGAGGCCGGCTGGCGTCCGCCGAGAGGCGAGTATGAGGCCGCAGCGCTGTGGCGCAGCCTGCGAGGCGGCTGGCTCTTAATGATGGGGCGTAAACTAGAACAGGGTCGGGAGCGGCAATTCGGTTCAGCGAGCGGCATACCGAGCGGGACGGCCTGCCGGCGAATGTAAATCTATCCGTGCGTTGCAGCACCCACCAGCAGGCACAATGCGCCAAGCGTGTGGCGGTCGGAGGTGGACCGTGCAAGCCGGAGCACGCCACGCCGCTGCGCACGCCTGACCGTGCCGACCCATGGGACGTCCAGCGCCACGACAGCTGGCGGGCCTGGCGTCACGCCTGCTGCTGCGAGCACTCGTGTGGCTGCGGAGCGTCGTACGGCCGAGTCGGGGCCAGGACAAGAGCACTGCCAGGCGTATGC